>CAUYRH010183548.1:0-33922 GCA_963574655.1 Perodicticus potto
TGAAAATTACTAAAAGTGGAATATAAATGTCTTCATATAGTGATTTAAAGGCCATGAAGGGTATGTTAAATAGTTTAATGAAAATATTTTAGATTGTATATAAAGTCAGCACATTGTGCCCCATGATTGCACCAATGTACATAATTATGATTTAATAAAAATTAAAAAAGAAAAAAGATTACATTGTAATCACTTAGCTACTCCTGTGACAGTTCTCTAAACTATACCACTGGCAGGAACAAGGCCTGCACCTGTCTTATGTATCCCCCTCTCCTCAGGCATTACTGAGTTCAACCATAGTAATGGAACTAGTAGGATATATATATATATATATATATGATATATGTTAATATATATTAATATATTAAATGTATATATATATTAAAAGCTATATTATAACAAAGTTACTTATGTGATTGTGGGGACTGGTTGGCCACATCTGAAATCTAGAGGGTTAGCAATAAGGAAGGATGGATTGGATCTCTCAGGCATGAGTTGAACTGAAATTTGCAAACAGAACTTCTTCTTCAGGGAAGCAGCCTCAGCTTTGTTCGTATATTTTATTACATATGTTCCCACAGTGCCTAGCTGCAATTTGGATACTGTAAACTCTTAAGAAGTGCTGGCTGCCATTATTTAGAGCCTATTTTGACACATCGGAGGGATTCTATTTTGAAAAAAGATGTAGCATATATAAAAATTCATTTGGGTTTGGCCCTGCTCCAGGAGCAGAGCAGTCCTACAGACAGGTAGGTTTGAGCTGAGGGAGAAAAGAGAGAAGGTCTCTTGGCCATGAGCTCTGTGGTGCCCTGTAGGTGGGAATGAAAGGTTTTTGTATTCTTTGCCTCATTTTGCTAGTAGAAAGCTGACTAATATACCCTCATGCACTGTTCCCATTGTCCCTGCTCTGAGATAATTGGATTGGCCTGGCTGGTCTAAGAGCTCTGTCTGGGTGAATTACGAGTTTAACATTTATCTGACTTACACGGTCCCCTTAGAAATAGAAGCACAGTTTTGCTGGAAAATATTGCTACCTTAATCCTTGTGTGGGCTCTTGGGCCGTATCACTCCCGTGGACACCGGGCCACCTCTCTCAACAACAGTATTCTGTGCACATTTTCAATCTTTGCTGGTTGCTCCTGAAAAATGACAGAAAGAATTATGGGCAAAAAATAATTTTATGTTCCCCTTATTCTGGCTGCTTTGATCTTGAAATATTGATAAAATAAGTTCTTCCAAACTAGCTTGTAGTTACTGTGCCCCAATAAAAGTTTTATAAGTTTCACCGCTGTGCCTCCTTTACTGGAAGATATTCCCTTTGTTCTTATTATTCAATATGCCCAGTATTTCCTTCGTTTATACAATTTTCTTTGAAATCGAGAAACTCATTTTTTTACAAATGTGGATCTATAGTCCATGGACTTCTATTTTTATAAACAGTCTTATCTCTAGCAAACCCTGCAGAAATCAGAAGATAGTATCAAAATAAATTATCACTGTGTTATAAGTTTGTGATATAAAATGAAAATCTTTTCAGTTTCAGCCTTTTAAAAATGATAGAGCATTTTTATACAAGTTACATGAATGTCACTTATATCTTAAAAATTCATGTAAACAAAAGAATAAAAAATTACGTAAAGTACCATTGCCTGGAGATAACCACTTTTATCATTGGGTTTTTTTTTTCACAATTATCTGTATATTTGTCTATGTATAAAGTAAGATATTTTCACCTGAAGTTCCTATCCAATAAATGTTTCTACATGATTTTATGTCATCTTCATCATCTACTGAATAATATTAATATACATGCAAATATACATATCTCTATGTATAGTTTAATCTGCTTATTGACTTTTCTCTATTTCTTTAACTTTCTGTATACTCCAATGCTACTTCTTCGATACTTAGTTTTAGTAACTTTGTAGTTTCTTTAATGCTTGATTGAAAAAGTTCCCTTTTATTGCTCATTTTTAAAATTTTGAACTAAGCCAGGCATTGTGGCTCATGCCTATAATCCCAGCACTCTCGGAGGCCAAGGCAGGTGGATCACTTGAGCTCAGGAGTTTGAGACGAGCTGAGCAAGAGCTAGACCCCATCTCCACTAAAGCAAGAAAAATTATTGGGGCATTGTTCTGGGCATCACTAGTCCCGGCTATTCTGGAGACTGAGGCAAGAGGACCACTTGAGCCCAAGAATTTGAGGTTTCTGTGAGCTATAGTGCCATGACACTACTGAGGGTGACAAGGGTGAGACTTGGTTTCCAAAATAAAATAAAATAAAACTATGGCGGTGCCTGTGGTTTAAAGGAGTAGGGCGCCGGCCCCATATGCTGGAGGTGGTGGGTTCAAACCCAGTCCCAGCCAAAAATTGCAAAAAAGGAAAAAAAAAGAACTAGAGGATTAGTGCTCTTTAAGTGACATCTGTGTCTTAGATAAGAGTTGTAATTTTAAATGATATGCCTTTCATGCTCCATTACACAGATTTCACAAGTGCATGCACACACATATACACACAGGTGCACACACCTCAAAGCAGAGCTATTGTAGGAAAATCAGTACTAAATTCTGACAGTTAAGCACAACGGAGCCTTATGCATTTACAGAAGTTACTGTTTGAACAGTTGATAATGAGTCTAGTGATGAGGAGCAAGGGAAAGAATTGCAACACGGGTGTGACGTTATAAAAAAGCGTTTGGCCCTTAATGTGACCTCCCTGTGCAAGATAAGTTGCAAAGGGAGTTGACAGAGAAAGGAATCAGCTGGATCAAAGGTGAGTAATCCTGGAGGCATCTGTAGAAGGCTTGATGAATGCCTATGCTTCCTGGGCAGGAGCAATTAACTCCTATCGGTTTCAAGGTAAAGCTTGAATGTTTATGTTTTATTTGTTTGTTTTAATACTCTCCAGGTGATTTTACAAGTTATTCCTTGTAGTA
This sequence comes from Perodicticus potto, assembly GCA_963574655.1. Taxonomy (NCBI): domain Eukaryota; kingdom Metazoa; phylum Chordata; class Mammalia; order Primates; family Lorisidae; genus Perodicticus; species Perodicticus potto. The sequence goes on from CAUYRH010183548.1 coordinate 2,936, forward strand.
AAATCCATGCAACATAAAATTTACCATTTTAACCATTTTTAAGTGTACAATTACCCAGAGATTTTAATTTGGGGTTTAAAACAGTTCTACTTAGGAAGATGGAGAAATGTATATGTATTAGGGAGGTGGAAAGCTTTTGAAAGTATGCAGCTTATCCTTAAATGTAAGTTAATCTATGACATCAGTGATTTTTAACTAACCATGTGACTCTCACTAAATAATAAAAACAATTGAGCTATGAAGCTTAAAGAAGCAATAAATTTGAGCAAATCACTTATATAGGCAGAAGCAAACTTTACATAAATTATTTGTTCACCTCATAGCTTCTTTGGATTTATAAACGTATCCCTGCTTTAGTAATGAAGGCTTTTCACGTGGAATAGCCACATAATTCCACGGAGTTATAGCCCCACTTTCTGGCAAATGCTACACGTTTTATATCTCACACTCTGTGTGTGTGTGGTTCTCTCAATGATTCCTCAGATTTTCACCACTATTGTTAAAATATTGCTATTATTGTTAAAAGCTGGCAGGCAGATGCCTTGAAGCAAGTATTCCCTACACATCTGTTAGATTTGCAGATATAAAAGCTGTCGTGTGCTCTCTTCCCTTCCACTCAGTTATCCTTACAAAGACAGCAGCCAGTGTTAATGATTGTCAATTCTGTTCTCAGGCTTTCTTCAGTGGTCATTAAATGTGCGGCATCAGAGGTTCTACAACAGAAGCAAACTACTGTGCTCTGTCAACCCCCCACATCTGAAGGTGGTGAGGAATAGTTCAATTTGGCCCTTGACTTCCAGATTAAAAATAAAGAGACGTTCTCATAAACCCAGTAGTCAATGACCCACTGAAGCCAGGTATAAGGAATCAATTACAGAGAGCCGTTCACCAAAGTTAGTTAATGTGCAAGACATGTTCTTCCAGATTTGGGAGGTCGTGATGTCCAGGTCAGTTCTATACAAATCAAGGTCAAAATCCTGAAAAGAACTGCTTCTTTTTGCACTTAGAGAGAATCATAGTAGAAATAGGAGATTTGAGAAAAGCCGAACCAAGTACTCCCAATACGATGTCATGATAAGGTGCGAGAGGGGTTGACGGCCAGCTGAGGGACCTCTCTCCTCTGAGACACCCTGGAAATGGGATAAAGTTGATGACACGCTCTCAGTGTCTGGCTAGTACAGTGGTTTTCAACCTTCCTAACGTCTCCTGATGCCGTGACCCTTTGAATGCAGTTCCTCGTGCTGTGGTGACCCTCAACCATGAAATTATTTTCGTTGTTACTTCATAACTGTAGTTTTGCTACTGTTATGAATCGTAATGTAAATATCTGATATGCAGGATGTGTTTTCATTGTTACAAAGGGGTCGTGACCCACAGGTTGAGAACTGCTGGGCTAGCAGGTTGTAGGGAGGTCTTTACTCCTTTTTCTTTCTGGCCTCAATGATTTGGGTTGAAGGTTTTTTCCTAGTCCACAGTTACGCCTCATTGGCATGTTCGGCAGGTTGTCTGGCTCCCAACCTTGGAGAATCAAGCCAGAGCACGCTTGCATTCCCCTGCTGTTGGAGCGTACCTGCAGAACAAGGCAGGCCACTCAGTTCTGTCCTGGACTATTCTATCACCAGATGTCTGAGTGCCCAGACACTGGCAAGGTAGACTGGAAGCCTGGCTTGTGGGCCTCAACCATCCAGCTGCCTCAGAGACTCACAATCTCAGCATTATTATTCATGGGATACAGTGAAGCATCTTCTGCCAGTCCTCCCCTGAATATCAATGGGTGTAATCAGCTCTGGAAAAGCAGAGTCATCTTTGCCAGTATGTGATTTTCCTCTCAGGAGATGTTGAAGACCGAGTATTTGTTTTGAAGCAGAAGAACATTGAGAAAAAATTTTCAGGAAAGGGATAAAAAGTGAACAAATGAACCCAGAAATGATTGTTGAAGCTAGACAGTACTCTACAGAAAGGAGGCCTATACAGACTGTGTAGCAGATCGCAGACATATAACACGCTGGTTGTGGACATGACTGGCAAATATGTGCTTTTGTACTGACTAATCACCCCCACGTTTACCTCCGGGCTAATTCAACTGTGCTGTTGAGCACTGGTTAGCATTCCAATTCCATTGTTGAGTTCTGGACTGGGAGGGCCTCTAGTGGCTGTCAGCCTCATTAGGAAAAGAAGGAACAACTGCTGTCATCCAAAGAGTTTTGCGTGCAAAATTTAAAATATGAGGTTGTCAGCCCCACTTCTTTTTGTGACAGTTGAGGAGTTTTGGCATAACTCAAAGGTGAGTGGGTTCCATAACAAAAAAACAGTGACATTGGTACTTCTTGACATTATTTGTATGTATTATTGAGTTAGTTTCACAAGAGGTTCTTGGATGAAACTAAGAGATAGTTAATATGCACTGTTGCAGAAAGTATAATTATACCTTCCTCTAGTGCCCTCCCCAGAATTCTGGGCATGTGATTGAAAGCTTTTGAATACATTTAGTTCAGTTGGGTATACTGTCTGCTCACCTCTCATCAGCCACATCCCCAGAAAGCCCCTAAGAACATATAAGAGAGCAAGTAACAGCAAAATGCACCCAAGCTTTTTCCTGTTTGACTCCTAATGGCTCCTTTTTCCTTTGAGAGTAGATGGTGGAACAAGAAGTGCATTCTTCCGAGAGGTGCTCAAGAGAAAGCTGATAGAACTAAGTGGATCTGGACTAAAAGGAATCCTGTGGGACAAATCCCTGTCGTGGGAGCCAAGTATGCCCTGTGCTTTTGTACATAGAAAATAGTCAAAACATTTTTTCGAATACGAGAATAAAAAAAGTATTGTGGTTATTAGAACTAGCTCTGTTCAAGGCTATATGGATTGGAGTGTCTATAAAGTGCTTTACTATCTAGACCATATCACCAGAGTAAGAGACTAGATAGGGATTTGGGGAAGGGAGAAGAGAAATGTTAGTTAGAAAAAGAAATGTTCATATTGCCAAATATCCCTGGAACTTCATCTTCCTGGAGTTACTACAATAATCAAAAGAAGACTGAATAAAGATGAAGCTTCCTTATATCTAAGAGGTATGAATTATACTATAGGCTACCAAAAGGCAGAGAGGGGGCACTATCCTCCTTAGTGTTTGCAAACTCAGAGCAAAATGTCTTTACCGTTTAATAAACCTCTTTGTATATCATACTTTATTCTTGGGAATGTTGCAGGACTAATTCATTGAAACTAAAGTGTGTTAAAATGTAGCTGAGGTCAACCAAGGAATCCTTTGGAAATGTGTCTCCAATGGTGCTCACTGCAGACGGCAGGCTGGACTCCACGCTTCTCTCCTGTTCCTCCCAAGTCCTCATTCAATCAGTAGGAAAGGAATAAAAAGTGTCTTTGCCTGTAACACCATACAGAATGGGAGAGGCTATCAACTGAAAAGAGATTTCAGTAAGTTTCTGGAAGGCAGAGAGGTAAAGAAAGGTGCTATTGGCTGTAGGGACTGAGGGGGAGAAGCTGCCACCTGGAATCCATGCTGTAGGTGCTGCCAAGGAGAAGTGCATGGCCTGCGGGGGTGCACCGGCGAGGCTTCAGGCTCTGACCAGGGCACAGCCTGCAGGGGTGCACCGGTGAGGCTTCAGCCTCAGACCCAGCAATAGGAGCGAGCACGGGGGCCTAACCGAAGCTCTGAATACAGAATAGCTGATTTCCCCACTCCATCAATCCTGACGGGCAGAAGACAAGCGTTTATCCCAGAGGGGAGACATGAGGCATCTTCCCCAAAGATACTGAACAAAATCCGGGGAAACCATGGCAGGCCATGTGAATGTTGTCATATTAAAGAAAAACCTACTGCTTCCTGGAACGTGGGTGCTACCCAACATAACTAATGTCTAGCTTCTTGCCCACTCCCTCGAAAGTAATAGTAGTATTGACATACACCACTCAGTTCAGAGAACCCCAGGTTAGCCTCCACAACTGGTTCTGAAACACAAAATGACCAGTTAAAAAGAAAGGAAAGACTTCTAAATGAAAGCAAAAGTAAACAATAGAGAGATTTTAAGAATTGCTCAGAAATTGAATAGAGTGTCGAATTGGCATCTGCAGAGAGATTTGAGAAGGTACGTATTCACAAAGCATGAGCAGGATACTATGAAGAAGGAACTGACAGAATATGACGGAGATCTCGTAACCTAAAAACGTGATTGAAAAGTATAAAAGCCATTATCAGATTTTAAAGACAAGGTCAAAGACCTTTACCAAGTAGCTTACATCTTCCGAATACACAGGAACTATTGTAAATGCTTTATTAACACAGTGAGCCTGTCATTTAGTTAACAGTATGATGTTTGTATTTACTACATATAGCTGAGGCATAAAGAAAGGCTATACCTAAAGTGAGCCCTTCTTTATGCCTCAGCTATAAATAAGAACATCATGCTATTATCTATATTCCCAAGGTTGCTTAGCTAAGGGGCCAATATTAAAAACCAGTCAGTCTAACTCTGCAGTCCATGAACTTGACTAGCATGTAATATGTAATATTTCCAGTAATAGTAACTACCATTTATGAAGTGCTCACTCTGTGACAAGCACTATAATAAATGTAATAACTCATTTAGTTATCGGAGCAATCCTATGATAGCCATCACTATTAGTCCATGCTGTAGAAGAGAATATATAAACAAGGAAAGTTAAGAAACTGTCATGGCTCAAACAGATGATAGGTGAGGAGATGAGATTAAAATCCATGCAGTCTTGTTTCAGAAACCATTAGGTTTCCAAAGCACAAGAGAGTAAAAATATGAAAGGAACGATAAGATAAGGTTTGCAACCAAGCAATTTAACATCTGACTTTCAGTAGTTTCACAAAGAAAGACCAGAGAAAATGGAGGTGAAGAAATCATCAAATAGATTTTTTTAAAGTTCCCAAGATGAAGGAAGATGTGAAATTTCATATTGAAGAGGCTAACTAGAATATCTGATTTTAAAAAGAACAATATCTAAATATAGCATTGTGAAATGTAAGAGTAATAAGGAGAATTAGAACAAATTTCTCTTGGTGGTAGAACTATGATGATGGAAAGAGGCAGGAAAAAAACAGATAAAATGAGACGTGACAGAGAACAATCTCCTTTACTGTAGTCAATGCTAGAAAACAGGAGAGCTGTGACAGGTTCCGAGAGGAGCCAGTCGTATTCAATGGAGAATTCTGTTTTCTACCAATGGAAATTTGAGGACAAAGAGGAAACACTTTGCATATGTAGGAAATGAGAAAATTTATCTCTTCTTATAAGTAGTTGCTTGAGGTTCTGCTCCAATCTGGCAAAATTAGACAACAATTTTTTTTTAAAGTATGAGATTCAGAAAATAATGGCTTCAACCTAGGAAAACCATGTGGAAACTCCCCACGTGCAGCAGACACTAAGATCAATTAATTACTCTCCAAATGACAGGAAGGAAGAGAGGAAGAGAATGCAAATGTTAAAATGGCAAGTTCAAGAAAACCGAAGAAAGGATATATCATCACAACTTATTTTCTATAGTGAATAATGCATTTTTATAGTAATATAAATGTCTTACATTAATATTCAACCTATATATAAAATGTAGATGATTGTGGTCACAAAATAGAATAGAAATATTGGAAAGTAAAGTACATTTGATACTAGTGAGAAAGGAAAGGGGGAAAGAGGGAAAGAAGAGGCGATGTCTGGGCTCCGTGTATGGTTGCACAGTGTGTGCACTGCACAAAGGTGCCCACCTAACACTGCAGTGAAGGCTAACAGCTAACATCTGGGAGAAGGGACATGTTTCCTTTGTGCACAGGAGCTCCCAGGCATGCCTACATGGGTTGAGTTCATCTGAAACAGTATTGTTCCCTAGTTGATACAAATATGCTACACATACTCATAGGTGGCCTTAAGTAAAAGTAATGATAGGGGCACTTAATTTAAAAATGTTAAACCTACTAGGTATAGGTGAGAGAATGAAAGGTTCAAGCATACTATTTAATGTTATAATGGAAATTGATGTCAAATACATGTATATGTGTAGGAGGAAGAGGAAAAATCTTGGGTGGCAGTCAAAGTAAGATAAGCACCTCATCGATCTTATGAGAGCCAAAAAATTGTGATATAAGCATATTTAGAAATGTGTTAGTATCTATAAAAAGATCTAAAAATGGTTAAAAGTGCTCACAAGTAGGGAGAGAAATAGGGCTGTGACAAACATGTAGGGCCAATTGTTTCTTTTTACTATAAGCTCTTCTATAGAATTTGATTTTTAAAAATACAGTGCTTGTATTATTATGACAAAGCAGGTATTTTAAAGCAACACAAAAATGTATTTTAACTTAGTATATTTTCTCTGATTAGTTCTCTTTCTCTTTTGTTGCAGTATTTTAAGCCTAGAAAATTGGAGATTAGAAGATAGAGAAATAGAAAGGGATTGCATGCTAGTTAACAAAGATTATGTTAGAAAAAATACCTGAAAGCAAAGAACCTTTGGTGGCAGAGAGATGTGCATAAGAAAGAATAATAGTAAGAGAAAAACACAATAAACAATCTGCATGAAAAAAAGACAGGGATTTAATTTTTTTTTTTTTTTTTTTGCCATAGGATTACTCAATGCATTCAAGAAACATTTATTGAGTATTTACTCTGTGTTAGGCACTGCGATTAAAAAAAATTTTTTTGACCTAGATATGATTCCATCCCTTTGGGAACTTTACAATTTTATAGGATTGTGTACAAATAGAGCCCAGTATGTGTAAGACAAGCCATGGAATGAATATTACAAGAAGGTACAAATATAGCCCTGTAAGAGTTCAAAGGAAGGTAATACCTCTTGATGTGACAAATTATCGACACAGCTAATGCTAAATATCAGGGGGACATTACAGCACAAAATAACCAGGTAATGACCAAATATCTCTATAAAGGAGTGTATACCTCCACTCTTAACACGGCTGCAGAATATTTGAGGGCATCTTAAAGGAAAATATCAAAATAATCAATCATTTTGAAAATATATGCTGAAATAATGATAAATGGTAAAAGCTCCCTTGCCAGGAATATCTACTGGAATTTTAAGCACTTCCCCAAACCACAATCAATAAAATAGAAATGAACCTCTGCTGAAGCATCAACTGAATCTGCCTGAACCAAGAATTAAATTCAGCTTCTAACTACTCTCTAGAGAAATAACTTCTGGTATATCTTCTCTTTTTTAGTCCCAGAGCTTCCCATGGTACAATCATGGTGTTAAGCAAAACTCAAGTATACTTACAGGGATCAATAGAAGAGTCTTCCAACATAGTTATAATAAACAGAGCATTTACTCTAACAAGGCTGATTGTTAGAACAGTGATATTGCCTTTGTTGGTTATTCAGTAGGATGCTTTTATATCTCACTTAGTTTCTCCTTTCTTGTAGATGGATATTCTGTAGCTTTTCACTTCTACCTTCTCCTTCTCTCCGTCAGGGATATTGGTGACTTGAGAATGAGAAACTAGGCATAAATGTCTCAGGCACTTTCTTTCTCTTTCCTCTTTTCTCTTTCCATTTGCTCACAGAGACACACACATTTCACTTTGCTTTGAGGCCAGTGTTTTCTAAGGACAAGCTCCCCCAAAGAATGGGAGTGGATATCGAGCTTTTCTTATGACTGAGTATGTAAACCTTCCAATCTGTGAGGGCAGTATTAGCAAGCCTACTTGTCTAAAGGACCCCGAACCATGTCTCCAGTTGATCAATATCAGTAATAAATGATGGATTGTATTCCCTATCTTCCTGATTCTTCCGACTTTCTTAATAAATTCAGAACTTGAGTAAGCAAAGGGATTAATATTTATTAGATCCACTCAAAATCCAACAACAATCTCTCATTACATGTACAGGGGATGAAGCAATAAGATTCATACCATTAGGGCATCTGTGATGCACTAATGATATGATCAGAGCGTAGTTAATTATTCATGTATATTAAGAGGTTATTCAACTTTTCCTATTCCCCTCTACCTTTCTTGACACACACACAGTCCACTTTTTATTTTTCCCCACATCCGCCTACCTACATATACATGCATGGTATTGTATACATTGGAACACTTCAAATAAGTAATGAAAAAGAAAAAATAATATAATGAACTCCATATACCTATCATTTAGTTTCCATAACTAAAATAACTTGAAGAAATAGCCAGTCTTATTTGAATCACTTTTGACCCTAATCTCACACCACTCACTCCCTGCCTCTGCTGTCTGTGACCTCCAGAATTGTTGACAGGAAATAGAGAAGACGGAAGATGAGAAGCATGATATTGTCTAGTGATTTGGTGTAACCAGGCATGAGCTGAATCAAGCAGACATGCTCCCTGTCCCCAGGAAGCTTACATTATGGAATACACGTAGAGAGATTCTATACAACCTAAGATAATGCAAAATTAATGCAATTTGGAAAAAATGCTACTAATAAATTACATCTCTTTGTATTGTACACAGCTATGATTTAATAATAAAGATAATAAAAAATACATTAAGCAATGAGTTTGTGATGTTTAAAAGTCTACATTATATATTAAAATATCTATGCTATATATTAAATATTTATTATCTATCTTATCTAATATATTACATCTATTATCTATCTTATATAATATCTAAGTTATATATTAAAATATCTATTTCTATAGATATCTATTTCTATATCTTCTATTTCTATGATTTTTTTTTCTGGAAAAATATTTGACTTTTAATCAACATTCTGTCCTCAATTCAAATTTTTTAATCTCCAATTTTGCTGCAGAGGCAATTTGTGAACATTGTTGTCTGCTTTTGAGTTTGTGTTTTCCTAATAAACAAATATGTAGAAGTAGGATAAGCTTATCTTCTCCTCCAAAGGGAAACAACTAGGATATTATTTCTACCTGGAATATATCAGGTTTTTCCTACTAACATAGTCATCATGAAATTATAATCTGTTTCAATCTTGTGCGGATAAAGTCTATGCAGGCAATGGGAAAGACAGAATGAACCTGATAAAAAGAGGACTAACATAGGATTATTCCTTCATTTAACTCTCCTTATCAGGCCAAGACTAAAAAAAGCCCACAGTAGTTGCAGTTAAAAAAAATCGTTTAAAGATCTTCTTAAAGTAAATGAACATTTATTAGACATTTATCATGTGCTACATCCTTTTCCATATGTCGTCTTCTTTGGGTGGGCTCAGATTTTTCGAGGTGTAATTTATAGTTAATGCATAGTAAATGTTACTCTTCTTTTAGTGCACACTTTGATTAATTTTGGCAAATGTATGTGTAGTCATTGCACCATCACTACAATCGGGTTTTATCTCTCCCCAAATTTCTCTCTCAGCCCCATCTCAGTCTCCATCAGCCATTGATTTGAATTCTGTCTCCCTTGTGTTTGTTTTTTCCCAGAATTCATATATGGATTCAAATGTTTTTCACTTAACATAATGCTTTTGAGACTTTGTTGTTGAATAAATTAATAGTTCATTCTATTTTCTTGCTGCATAAAATTCCCTAGTATGGATAGACAAAAATTTTTAATCCATTTGGCAGTTAATGGATATTTGGGCTGTTTCCAATTTGGGCTACTGTGTATCTAAGTTATATATTTATGTGTATAAAGTTACTGTAAACATACAGCCATTGTATGGCCACATGTTTTCATTTATCTTCATAAACAGCTAGAATGCTGGGTCTTATAATAAATGTATGTTTATAACAAGCTGCCAAGCTCTTTTCAAAAGCGATTATGTCAGTTCACATTCCTGCAACATGAAAGTTCCAGTTGTTCTGAAACCTTGTGAACATTTGATGTCCAGTCCAGTTGTGTCCATTCTAGTGGGCTTACAATAGGAACTTGTTTGGATTTCCATTTCCCTAGCGACAAATAGTGTTGAGAAACTTCCTGTGGTTATTTGTCCTCCATATGTTTTATTTGGCAAAGTGTCTCTTCACATCCTTTGCCATTTTTTATTGGGGATTTTTGTCTTCCTACTGAGTTGTAAGATTTTATTATGTTTCCGGATACTGTGCTATATCAGTATCTCTGACTCCACAGCTTGCTTTCAAATGTTCACCTTTTTCTACTGTATCAGAAAACTACAAACTGAGTTCCATGGACGGTCAGAGTCCTGCAGAGCTGCTTAGGGCTGCTGAGGTGGGTAAGGGCTAAAGTATTCTGCTATTTTCCATTCCACCTTTCTTTCCTTTCTTCTTCACATTCTCCCTCTCCCTTTGTCTCTCTCTTTCTCTCAGTCTTTCTGTTTATCCATTCACATATTTTTAACAGTAAAAATTAAACTGTTGGGTACTGCATAAGATTTCATTTTAGCAAAAACTTTGAAATTACCACTACAATATGTCAGTTTGTGGTATTGTTTTGTTTTGCTTTGTTTTGGTTTGTTTTTTCTGTCCAAGAGGTCCTTGCAGGACCAGTTTATTGAGAGTTAGGTGGATATTTCTGTATATTTGTAAAAAGTGGGCAATAATTGGACTCATATACGTAGAAAGGAATTAAAATCAAACATAATTAAAAGGCATTTAAGAAACCCAGAGAGCAGATAATTAGTTTCATTTGACAATTGGGTGGGCAATGATTTTCTCCCCTTACTCACCCATGTTCATCCACAGGTAATGCTTTTGCCAAGATGTTTTGATAATCCTTTTTATTATTTTAATTTTTAAAATTTTATATTAATATGAGGGTACAAATTTGTAGGTTACTGTTAGGCCTAGGCTATAATGGAAAAATACCAGTTAACTCCTGACAAATTCCTGGGCTGCAAGCCCTCAACAAAATGGAGTAAGTCTGGTTTACTCCCAAGATAGATGGGAAAGTACTCACTAACTTCTTACTTGACTAACTCCCTGGGAAACAAACTGACTATCCCCGGACTGGCTGTTAAACAATATCAGGTGGAAAGAATACTGAGACCAAGATGTATGGAGGAAAATATTAAAACAAAAATGTACGACATATGACTAACTGCAAAATTCTGCTTCTATACAATGCTTGCTACCCCACCTGAATGCACCTGGACAGCCTGCATGGTGACCAAAATGCAGACCAAACTTTAAAAACACAACTCCTTAAGCACGTGGGGCTGTTCTCAGATACCCCATGTTGGGACACTGAGGCAGTCACTGGCTGGCTCTTCAATAAAAGGACTCTGCTGTAAATTTGGCTTGTTTGGCAGTGTGGTCTTTGTGGAACTCCTGGGCACAACAGTTACATTGTTGTCATTTCCAAGGCAAAGTTCAAGCTACAGAAGAGCCCTTCACCCAGGCAGTATGCTCAACACTCTCACACTGTGCCCTTCAGGTGAGATCCTGCCAATGGTCCTCCCCACTCCCCATCTCCCCAACCCCTCCCCCACCATCCCCTCTCATCTCCTTGCTAGACTGTATTTGTGTTTTATTGTTCGTGGGGCTATGTAATTGTTTATATATTAGTTTCATATTAGTATTGAGTACATTGGGGTTTTTTTTCCATTCTAGAGATATTTTACTAAGAAAAATGTGCTTCAACTCCATCCAGGTAAACATAAATGATGTAGAGTCTCTATCATTTCTTATGGCTTAATAGTACTCTATGGTGTACATATACCACAGTTTGTTAATCCATTCATATGTTGATAGGGATTTGGGTTGCTTCCATTGGAAATTATGAACTGAGCTGCAATAAACATTCTTGGTGAAATCTTCTTTGTGGTAAAATGATTTTTGTTCTTCTGGGTAGATACCGAGAATGGAATTACAGGATCAAACGAAAGGTTGACTTTTAGTTCTTTGAGAATTCTCCATCCTTCTTTCCATAAAAGTTGTATTTGTTTGCAATCCCATCAGCAGTGTAGAAGTGTTTCCTTCTCTCCACATCCATGCCAGCATCTGTAGTTTTGGGATTTTGTGATGTGGGCTAATCTTACTGGAGTTAGGCCAATATCTCAAGTTGGTGATTAAAGATGATGAACATTTTTTCATGTTTTTGGTCATTTACCTGTCATCTACAGAGGAATTTCTATTTGAGTCTCCTGCAAACTTATAAATGAGGTTGTTTGTTCTTTTTTTGTTAGTTAGAGGTCTCTGTAGATTCTGGTCAGGCCTTTGTCAGATTTGTAACATGTGAAAATCTTCTCTAATACTAAAGACTGTCTGTTTGCTTTAGTTGTAGTATCCTTAGCTGTGCAGAAGATTTTTAGCTTGATTGAATCACATTTATTTATTTTTGGAATAGCTATAATTGCTGAAGGGGGGTCTTCCTCATAAAATCTGAAATAGATTATGTAATATAGGTACTAGTTCCTCTTTGAAGGTTTGGTAGAATTCTGGTATGAAATCATGGGCTTGTCTTTTTGGAAGATTTTGTATAGTTGATGCTATTTCAGTCCTTGACATAAGTCAACTCAAAATTTCTAATTCTTTCTGGTTGAGTTTAGGAAGATAACATGCTTCCAGGTACTAGTACATTTCCTCTACATTTTCATATTTCTGGACATACAGTTTTTTGTAGTTATCACTGAATATCTTTTGTATTTCTGTGGTATCTACTATTATTTCCCCTTTATTGTTTCTGTTTGAAGTTATTAGAGCTCTTACTTTTCTGCTTATGGTTAGCCTGTCCAAGGGTTTATCAATTTTATGAATATTTTCAAAGATCTTTTTGTTTCTCTGAACTTCTGAGTGATTCTCTTGTTTTCAATTTCATTTAATTCTGTTCTATTTTTGTATTTTTCTATTCTTCTGCTGGGTTTGGTGTCAGATTGTTCTTTCTTGTCCAGTGGCTTGAGATGGCCTGTTAGGTTGTTGGCTTGTTCTCTTTCTGTTTTCTTGATGAAGGCATCTGATGCTATAAATTTTACTCTTAGGATTGCCTTTGCAGTATGCCACAGGTTTTGATAGCTTGTGGCTTCATTATCATCTTGATGAAGAAATATAGTGATTTCCTTCTTTTTTTTTTTAGACAGAGCCTCAAGCTGTCACCCTGGTAGAGTGCTGTGGCATCACAGCTCACAGCAACCCCCAATTCCCAGGCTTAAGCGAGTCTCTTGCCTCTGCCTCCCAAGTAGCTGGGACTACAGGCACTCACCACAATGCCCGGCCATTTTTTTTTTTTTTTGGTTGCATCTGTCATTGTTGTTTGGAGGGCCCCAGCTGGATTCAAACCTGCCAGCTTAGGTGTACGTGGCTGGCACCTTAGCCCGCTGAGCCACAGGCACTGAGCCAGTGATTTCCTTCTTAATTTTGTCTTTGATCCAGCTGTCATTCAGCATAAGGTTATTAAATTTCCATGACTTTAGAAATGAAAATTGGGTATGAAGATTTCCATTGCTGTTGAGTTCAACTTTTATTTCATGATGATCTGAGAAGATACAAGGAATAATTTCTATTCTTTTGAATTTTTTGAGGCTAGACTTATGTCTTGAGATATGATCAATTTTGCAGAATGATCCATGGGCTAATGAGATGAATGTGTATTCAGTTTTCTTAGGATGAAATGTTCTGTATATGTCTGTTAAGTCTAGATGTTCTAGGGACATGTTTAAGTCTGTTATTTCTTTGTTTAGTTTCTGCTTAGAGGATCTGTCCAATACTGCCAGTGGGGTGTTAAAATCTCCAACTATTATAGTGCAGGAAAATATATTGTTCAGATCAGTTAGGGTTTTTTTTTTTTTAACAAATTGAGGAGCATTCAGGTAGGGTGCATTAATGTTAATTGTTGAAATCCCTTCATGGTGTGTCCTTCCCTTAATAAGTATGTAATGTTCAACCTTGTCTCTATTTTTGTTGGTTTAAATCCAATTGTATTGGCAAGTAAGATCGCAACTCCTGCTTTTTTCTCATTTCCATTTGCTTGGATTATTGTTTTCCATCCCTTCATCCTGAGTCTTGTTTTATCCTTTGAGGTTAGGTGTGTTTCTTGGTAACAACATATATTTGGCCTGAGCTTTTGCATTCAGTCAACCACCCTGTGTCTCTTTAGAGGATAATTTAAGCCATTCGCATTTATTGAGAGAATTGATAGGTATGGTGGAGTTTGGTTGTCTCATAGAGCATATTTTTATCTCTTTCACCATTGTGAAAGATAGACTTTGTTCCTTAAATTATGGGGTGTTTACTTTGGCGGTGGACCATTGTACTGGTCATTATGAAGAATGGGTCTGAGTACTCCCTGTAGAGCTGGTCTAGTTACATAAAATTTTCTCTATATTTGCATGTCAGTAAAATATTTGATTTGCCCATCACAAATGAAAGTCAGTTTACCAGGATACAGGATCCTGGGCTGAAAATTGTTTTGTTTAGGAAGCTTAAAGGCCAAGGCCAGGTGGCTCATGCTTGTAATCCTAGCATTCTGGGAGGTCAAGGCAGGTAGATTACTTGATCTCACAGTTTGAGATGAGCCTGAGCCAGAACCAGACCCTGTCTCTAAAAATAGATAGGCATTGTGGCAAGCACCTACAATCCCAGCTACTCAGGAGGCTAAGGAAAGAGAATCATTTGAGCCCAAGGGTTTGAGGTTGCCATCAGCTATGATACCAGAACACTCTACTGAGGGTTACAAGTAAGACTCTGGCTAAAAAAATAATAAAAATAAAAGAAAGTTAAAGGACAATGACCATTCTCTTATGGTTTGAAAAGTTTCAGCTGAAAGATCTATAGTCATCCTGATATTTTCTCTTTGTAGATAAGACTTTTCTTATGACTGGCTGCTTGCAGGATTTTATCCTTCATATTAACTTTGAGAAAGTTAATTCTAATTTGTCTAGAAGATGGTTTGTTTGGATTGAGTCATGCTGGGGTTCTGAAACTTTCTACTATCTGAATTTCTGTGTCCCTTGCAATGTTTGAGAAATTCTCCACCATAATATCTTGGAGTGGACCATCAGTGCCTTTAGGACCATTCTCTTTTCCTTCAGGATTCTCTATAATTCAAATGTTGGATCTTTTGGAATAATACCATAATTCTCTCAGGGAATATTCTGTTTTTGTTCTCCTTTTTTCTATTTCTTTAAATTATAGAGCTAGTTCAAAAGTCTTGTCTTCAATTTCTGATGTTATTTCTTCTCCATGTTCTTCTCTATTATTGAGGGTCTCTGCTTTGTTTTGAAGTTCCCCAAATGCCTTTTTTTCAATTCCTTAAGCTCTGCTATAGCTTTCCTCATTATGTTCAAATTCTTCATAACTTTATCTTTGAATTCATTAATTTCTTGAGAGTTTTTGAATTATTTTGTGGATTTCTACTTCCATTGTCTCCTCAATTGCAACCATTTTATTTGCCATCCATATTCTGAATTCTGTCTGACATTTCATCTATTTCTCTATAGATGATATTTTTTGTTTTATCTCCCTTGTAATCTATTGAGGTCCTTAATTTGCTCTGATTTTTCATGTTGCCAGAGTTCTGCTGGCTCTTCCTCATGAGTATTTTTAGCTTTTTAAAACATATATTAGTTTTTTTTTTTAGTTGAAATAATAGGATGTCCCTGAATAATTATTGAGAGATAATCTAATTGGGGACCCTTGGGAAACACTGTACTGACGTATTTGGCAATTAAAACTGGTGGGGTAGGACTGGATCAGGAGGTCCCAGGAACTGGAGTTAACTACCCCTTCTCTGATAAGCTGGAACCTGTGATTGTGGCTTTTCTCTTACAGTCTTATAAAGGTCCTTTTCAGAACCATTCCCAGAGTCTCTGAGATCTGGCTTGGTGAGTTAACACAACCTGGCTCTATCTTGGTGGTACCCTACCCTCTACCCAATCCTAAGGAGTCTTGGCATTTCACTGGAACCTCTGCAGGACAAAAATACACACACCTGTGGTCCCACCCCACTATGGGTGTAGCTGGAGGAGGGGACTCCCAGAACAGGCCCGCTAAATTGGCCCCTTACTGCTGCAACACCCTTGTCACTGCTCAAACAAAGGGAAACAAATGGTAAACCTGCAGCCCCAGACAGCGGCAGCTGGAGCACAAGAATCTGTGGACACCTCAGATCTGGCTGAAAGTTCTAGTCAAACTCACTCAGGCAATGTGAGCAACACCCACACAGATGAGTTTAGAGGGTTACTAGGTGCCCAGAGAGCCAGAATCCACAGGCAGATCTGTCTGAGAGTTTGGTAGGGGATAGGGAGGCAGCTGGAGAAGGGTTTTTTCTAGTGGGAAAGGGAGTCAGGAAAGATCATCCATTTCTCAGCCAAAGTCAGAACTGTGGTGCCACTGTTTCCACAAAACAGCTCAGGAGCCCACACAACACTGGACCTCTCAGGAAATTCACCAAACACTCCAGCCTCTGCAGGGGGAAGTCCACCAGGCAACCAAAAATAGGGGGCAGGGTGAGCTATGGGCTCAAGATTGTGAAGAAAGAATATTTGTTCACTTTTGTCCCAGGCAGGATGGGGCCTGGGCTCAGAGGTATAACCTTCCAGGTATAGGAGGACCAGGACATTGCTGCTCTCTCCCATGGGGTGAGGTGAGAGATCCTTTGTTCCAGGCTGTCTTGTGGAAAGCCCACCATTGGGCTTTTTGGGTGGGAGAGGGGTATCCTTTTCCCTTGGCAACAGGACCTTCCACCTAGTTGCTCCATACCTTATTTTTATTATTTTTCTTCCTTTTTCTTGGCCTTGAAGCTTGTCTCAGAGGGAATAATGTGCACTTCACTTTCTTCTTCCTGTGCTCTGCTCCCCACCTTTGGCTTCTCCAAGTCTACTTCAGTCCAACTTCTCTCCCTCTGGCCAAAACTGCTTCTAGTCAGCCATCTTGACTCCTCCCCTCAAGTTGTGGTTTATTAAGCCAACTATCATCTGATTTTCCAGACTTACATTAAAGCCTTAGTGTGGACCTAATGGAAATTTGCCCTAACACGAATAATTTAAGATGTTAGTGGACTTTTAGCATTCTAAAGTCTGATGGAATCCACATATTACATTGTATATATTAAAATTACCTACATTAAATATATTGAAATTTTTTATTCAATGACTTATTTATGTCAGTATCAACTCATGGCTGTTGAAAAAAATTTTTTTCAAAAGATTAAGGGGGACAAATGTTTTTGTTACATAAATAGCTTTTATAATGCCTGAGTCAGGGATGTTACCTATCCCTTAAGTAGTGTTCATTGTACCTGCTAGGTAAGCTTTTACCCTGACCCTTTTCCCCCTTCTGCCTCTTGATTTCCAATGTCTTTTAGATCTTTTTGTACTCAGTGATTACTTCCAGCTTCTTAGAGGATGCACATGGTGTTTGTTTTTCCATTTCTGAGATATTTCACTTAGAATACTCATCTCCAGTTCCTTCAATTTTGCTCCAAAGGATATTAAATGTATTTCTTTTTATGGCTAAGCAGTACTCCAGAGTGTATATATACCTCATTTTGTTAATCCCACAAATGATTTCATGGATGGCTATTTATTTTATACTGTAGATTATAATCTAATACTACTTTATTTTGGTGTTCAAATTTTTTTGCCACTGGAGCTCTTTCAGTTGATTCCTAAATTTATTTTTTGAATTAAATAAATTAAAATCAATTTTATAATTTCGTTTTTGAAATTATTTGGCTGAGGATAATGCACTTAACTAATATGTGACTATGATTTTTCAGTAATCATCAGGTATACTTAGGCATTTTTAGAAAGTAAGGAAAAACTATTCTACAAATTATTTACAAATGTGACTTGGCACCTGTGGCTCAAGCGGCTAAGGCGCCAGCCATGTACACCTGAGCTGGCGGGTTCAAATCCAGACTGAGCCTGCCAAACAACAATGACAGCTATAACCAAAAAATAGCCAGGCATTGTGGCGGGCACCTGTAGTCCCAGCTACTTGGGAAGCAGAGGCAGGAGACTTGCTTGAGCCCAGGAATTGGAGGTTGCTGTGAGCTGTGATGCCATTGCACTCTATCCAGGGTGACAGCTTGAGGCTCTGTCTCAAAAAAAATAATTATTTACAAATATAACAACATTTTTGTAATTATTAATAGTAACAATTATGTAAATGCAATATACATTTAATTAGTCCTTACTAATTTTGATTGTTCAGTTTTATTTGATGCCTTTTAGGGTCACAATTGCTTTGTTATTTGTCTAAAGGCCCTGGTTTCTCGAAAAGCTCACAGACTCTAGGCTGTCTACCTAAATCAAAGTGTACAGGAGGAGATAATCCACCCCTTGTGCAGTGAGCATGTGAAGTAAATGTTAGCAGAAAACGAGGAACTTCACAGGTGTCCATAATAAAGATAGTACTTCTGCTTCTGCCTGGCCGTTGTCTTCCGTTGTCTTCTAAAGTCCTTTTCCCACCCTGAGATGGGATCACTTGTTCTTCTGTTGCTAATACGTTTGAGTTCTCTGTGAGATACCACTTTTTTTATTGACTTATTTTTATGAAGGTAATGTTATTGTTTATAACAACAGCAGGGCCAACATTTCCTTAGCCAAGTATTATACTAAACACTTCTCATGTTTAATCTTGTAACAACATTTGGGATAGAAAACATATACATATATATTTTTTGAAGCAGAGTCTCACTCTGTCATGCTGGGTAGAGTGCTGTGGCATCATAGCTCACAGCAAACTCAAATGAGTGGACTCAAGTGATCCTCTTGCCTTAATCTCCCGAGTAGCTGGGAGTATAGGTGCCCCACCACAACACCTAGTTAGTTATTCAATTTTTTTTTTACTAGAAACGGGGTCTAACTTTTGCTCAGACTAGTCTTGAACTCCTGGGTTCAAGCAATGTATCCATGATGGCCACCCAGAGTGTTAGGATTACGAGTGTGAGCCACTGTACCTGGCCTGGGACAGAAACTCTTTATATTTTATTTTTGTAACCATATACAAAGAGGTAAAACAAGTTGCCAAGGTTACAGGGTATAAGGAAGCTGGACTTCAAAGTTTTAACTACTATGTCACTCAGCAGAACATTGGAAGTGCGTCTGTCAGGTGTTAGAGTGAATAGGAGTCACCTGAAAAGGATTTCTTTTTAAATGCAGCTTTTCTGGACTGAATACCAGAGATGCTGATTTAGTATTCTGGGACTTGATTCTAATTCAAGTGTTTTACAGGCCACTTTGAGAAACATAAGTCCATATATCCTTAAAGAAAATTTAGTTACACTTTTGAGTTCTTCTGTAAATGCCGAAGTTCTAAAGTGATTTTTCTAGATGCAAAAATCATTTCTATGTGCAAAACCACTGTTGTTGGTGCAATTAAAACCCTCATTAACTAACCAGATTAGCCACTTCTACATTCAAAATAAGGGGTTCCAGAATAAATGATTATGATAAACATGTACACTACTGAGATAAGACTGTTCTCAA
This sequence comes from Perodicticus potto, assembly GCA_963574655.1. Taxonomy (NCBI): domain Eukaryota; kingdom Metazoa; phylum Chordata; class Mammalia; order Primates; family Lorisidae; genus Perodicticus; species Perodicticus potto. The sequence continues at coordinate 22,262 of CAUYRH010183548.1, forward strand.
ATGCTAGACGTCCATGTTCTTTCGCCTGCTGGGTTGTTATATGGGTCCTTCAGATAAACCTGACCCTTCTTTGTGTGTTTGATTCATTCAAGTCTTCTGTGTCTCAGGCAAGAAAGAACTTGCAAAGAAAAACTGATAAAATATATTTGATTAATTTAGGCACAGGAAATCTAGTGTCCCATAAAATAAGCTTATTGTTTGAATTATTCAAATAATTCCCTTTACTCCACTTTGAGAAAATAGGATGGGTTTGGAATGACTTGTGGTTGTTTGTGTTATACTCCAGTACATTGTTTCCTTTTTAAGCCTGTTTTTCGTATTTCTTATTAAAAATTACATTGCTAGTCAGACAGAAATATAACACCTGTCTTGACTTGAGACTTTCTTTTGCCAAGTTCCAGTTGGTGAATCCATGATCAGATTCTCCTGAGGCCAATCCAACACGGTAATCAGCCTGCCCAGACTGACCCAATTAAGTTTAATTAGTTGTTTCTTTTAGCTTTAAATTTCCTATCCAGATGGATTTTATGATTTTTATTAAACAACTAAGAAGAGCTGAATCTTTGGAATTAGTTGGCCTCTCAGGTGCTTTTGGTTAGTAATAAAACTCCAGGAAATCTTCCAGTCTCCATAAGGAAGTCAAATGATAGTAAAAAACATTTGACTGTTCTTCCTCTAGGCTCTGTCTTTTAAAATAGAGAATGTTCCTGCCTTAGTTTGAACAAATATCAATCTTATCTATTATTCTTGGCCAAGGTTAAGTTAAGTTGCCTTGCTAAGTCTTAAAAGCCTCAGTTGTGTCTTTTCCAACTTTTCTATTACTTGGAAGTCAGTGGGGTGAATTATATAGGCTCTGCAATAGGGTGGGTCTTGAAGGTTTGGAGAGGTCCAGAATGAATTAGAGTGAGAGAAGAATTAAATGGAGACTAGAAATTCTAGAAGAAAATAATTATTAATAACGTAGGAAAGTAAGAATTGTAAAAGTGGCTGTGTTGAGCTACCTTAATATTGAACAACATTTTGGTCAAAAAATTTCTACAGATACTACCAAAATTGGGTGCCAAGGCACTTGGAAAAGTGTTTAACTTTCTTAATTCTTAACTCTCTGAAGCAATTACTATGCATTATTAACTCCAGATAGTTGTTTATTACCGTCAGAGGATACCTGTAATTCTCCCTTCCGTTCACTCCCTGCTTCCTTGAAACTCTTCTCTTCCTTCTCCGTCTCTTCCTCATTCCCCTACTTCACGTCTCTTCTGTGGGCTCCCATATTTTATTCTCTTATTCCTTTCTTTCTTTTCTCAGTTTTCTCTCCTTCCTTCCCCCTTCCTATTCCTCCTCCTCTCCTTTTTTCCTTGCTCTTCCTTCTTATTCTTTAACTCACTGCTGCTTAAACTTCACTGTGCTGTACACTCTGGTTATCTGGAGAGTTTGTTCAAAATCGATTGCTGGCCTCTGGGCGCTCTCAGTGTCAGATGCAGCAGGTCTTGGTTGAGGCCTGAGGATTTGTTTTTCAGTTTCCCAGGTAATACTGCTGCTGGTAAAACCACACTTTGAGATCCACTTCTTTTACTGATGAGATGTCCTGATCTCTGTTTCAAAGTAAAATCAACAAGACTTTAGATCAATTTTAGAATTCATTTGGCAAATTGCCTATATTGTCCTAGGCAATTTTTATTGTCATTCTATGTGTGAAAATTGGTGTTTCAAATTCTCAAAAATGAGTATTTGATAGCTTTTCTGATGCTATACTATAATATTAATGCTATCAATCCAAATTACTTTCAAAATGGGAGGGACTGAAGCTCCCACACTGGGGTAGTCCCTGAGCTGTATGTGGTGAGTTGTGAAGGCAAGAAAATTAGCAACACCTAAGGATTGCAAAGTTTTTCACCTGATTTAAACAAATTCCAATTTTATGTCCAAGGTAATTGCTTTTTGAGCCTATTTTTCCTTGCTTCTGCTATCTCTTGTACTATTAAGCCATTGTCCCTTGATACACGTTAAATGTGGTTTAGTTACCATATTTTTGAGAAGAGCTGCTGAGAATTAAAAGAATACTTTCCCATTTGCTGGGAGAGAACTGCTGTCATCAGGTGTCAAGACTCTACCAGTGACGGGCAGCAGAGTAAAGGTTAAAGCCAGAACCAGACTAGACAGAGCTGGGGAATTTTCAATTCTCACTTTGAAAATAAAGTGCTCAGCAGCATTTGATTACTCCCTCCACCTAGAAAAATATTCTCATTTGTGTTTGAGACCGCATCCTTTCTGACACTCCTCTGATCCCACTGGCAGATCTCTCTTCTCAGTTTCCTCGGTGGGTTTCTCCTGCTCATGAAATTCCTCAATGCAGTACTCAGATGGCTTTTCTGTTTATACCCACTTCCTGAATAACTGTATCTAGCCTTACATCTTAAAATTATATGTATATACACACAGTGTTGCTCCAGTGAACTCTATACTTCTATATCCAGTTGCTTATGTGATCTTTGTTTGAATGTCTGATCATCTTTATGATACCGTCTTCATGAATGATGTTTTTATTTTCTTCTAGAAACTGCTTCTTTCCCGGCCTTTTCCTTTCCAATAAGCTGTAATTCCATTTCCCCATTGACTCGGGCCAGAAGTGCTGGTGTCATTCTAATTTATTCTCCTTCATACCTTTCATCCACTAACCAATTCTGTCAGCTCTATTTTCAAAATATTTCCCACCACATTCCTCCTTGTCCAAGCTACATTGTTCCCTGGACTCCTGAAACAGCTTCCTGATTTCTCTTAATCAGCCATTACCCTCTTTAATCATTCTTCACAGAGCACCCAGAGTGATCTTTTGAAGCATGAATTTTAGGGGTTAAGTTGTATGGCACAACTCTTGGTGGTGGAACATAATTATAAGAGGGACTTTACCTAACAAAAGCAATCAGTGTAAACTAATTCTTTGTACCCTGGATGAATTTGAAACAATAGAAAAATAAGGGGGGGAAAACCCCATGAATTTTGGCCAGGTGTGGTGGTCCATGCCTGTAATTCCAGCGTTTTGGGAGGTTGAGGAGGGTGGATTTCTCTTGGCCAAGAGTTTCAGGTCAGCCTGGACAGCATAGTCAGAACTTGTCTCTCTATAAAAATAAAATAAAATAAAATAAAATTATCATGTCACTTTTTTACTCAAAATCCTCCAATAATGCCCCTTTACATGTTAGAGCCTTGGTATACGCAGTACAATTACCATGAAGGGTTCTCTGATTCAGCTTTACTTTGTTAACCTGCCCATGGCTGTTTGGTTCACTGCACATCCCATGCTGTTTCTTGTCTCTCGGTCCTCTAGATTGAGTTTCTCTGGCTGGAATATTCTTGTCTCTGTTTACTTCACTCCTACTAACTTCTACCTTTAAATGTCTCTCTTCTAGATGCCAATGTTTCCTAGATGCCAATCCTTTCTCATCTCTTCCCCTTTCCTTCCATGCTCTGTTAGCAAATTGTCTTCTCTGCTCCTCGGATGCCCTATGTGTGTCTTTATCACTTCATCTAACACAATAATAATCATTGTCTTTTATACCTGCGTTCTCTGCTGGGCTGTGAATTTAAAAGTAGGAGTTGAGTCTTGATCTTCCATATATTTCCAGAGCCAAACCCAGTACCTGGTGGAAAGTAATAAGTGTTCAATGTTTATTAAAGAAATAAATGAAAGAAGAGGTTGAACATCAGTCTGTGAATGGTTATTGGGCTAATTTCCTTTGTGATTATAGTGAAGAGAGAGATGGTAATATTGGCCACTTACTGTCATTGGGATGGTCCAAAAAGTTGAAGGAGCTTCTGATGATGGACTCTATTCTCTGCCCTCCCACCCCCAATTTTAGCTCAGGTAGTAAGAGCATCTATGAAAACCAGGAAGATTGTAAGTAAGCAGGGAGCCTGAAGTAACTAGTGTTTGGGAGTAGCCATTTTATTTTATTTTTATTGGGGATTCGTTGGGGGTACATTGTCAAGCAAAGTTCCTCTTATAAAAGTGTTTCCTCCCCCTGTCCTCCCATTTGATTCTGCAATACCATTACTGGGCATCTACCCAGAAGAAAAAATATCCTTTTACCATAAGGACACTTGCACTAGACTGTTTATTGCAGCTCAGTTTACAATCATTAAAATGTGGAAACAGCCCAAATATCTACCAATCCAGGGACTAGCCATTTCTTAAAGCGGGTTTGTTAGTCAAATTTCTTGTAGGGTCAAGTGAAAGACACTCAATTCAAAATGCTTTAACACCTCCCACCATCATCACCAAATGGGTACCTCAAATAATTGGCAAATTTATGGGTAGAGCTAATCTCAGAATTTTGTAAGATGTCAGGTATTTTTCCGTTTCTTCTGCCCAGCTTTGCTTTGTGTTTTGTTTCTCCGTGTGCTCCATCCTCTCGTACTGCAGAAAGTCTTTCTTCATGGTAGAAACGGCTACAATCCAATGCCATACTTACATCATTCAAATTAACAGTCTCAAGAGAAGTGTAGGCATATATGCAGTCTCTGTTAGGGAATTTGTCCAACTTGCAGTTTGTGCTTGTTGCTGGGCCAACTACCTTGTGAGGGACCTGACCACTACACTGTGGGCATGTGCTAGTGTGAGTGGGTAATTGTATGGTTAGGATTAGTGACTGGGTGTGAGTACCAGAGATCCCAACTGCAACAGCAGCTTACGCAGGATAGAAGTCAAAGAGCATTTCGAATCCAAGGAGTTTTTAGATTATCAAGTTTATTCTATGGTAATGATATAAGAACTCTCAAGATCCATTCTCAGGATCACCTCATCATCCAATATTTTTATTCCAGACCCAATTTTCACATTCATATGCCAGGTAGCAGGAAAGAAATGCCATAGAAATAAAGGGCAATGAACAATTGCTGAATTCTTCTCAAGAGGATTCCAGGTGTCTCATGAAGCTTTATCTTGTGTACCAAAATTTGGACACATGACCATTATAAGAAGGGCTGGGAAGAATAGGGTTTACTCTGGTTGGCTATTACATTGCTGTATCATTATGGGAGTAGAAGAAAACATAACTAGGGCAACAATGAGTAGTTCTAGCTACTAGTGTTCCAGCATATTCTAGGAAGATAGCAACAGACATCTACTAAAAGTGGACATTCCAGTTACAGGATAAAGAAATCCAGAAAAACCCTCCAAATGATTAATACTGTTATATTAATAGACTTTCATTTTCATTTCCACAGTGAAAATTTTATCTTTTATAAAATCCATATGTTTATCACATAACCCTCACTGGTCTACATAAGAAAAATTGGAAAATAAGACTTGTGTCCACCAATGGTAAGAAAGTTCAAATATAAGTGGTATTGTAATAGTCTTCCTTTTCTGAACTGATCACTATCTTTCAATAGTAGATCCAATTATTTTCAACCTTCATGTTAGACTCTCAAACAATCATTAGTTTATCTGCAAAAAAAAAAAAAAATCTTAGTTCTGATGAATGATTAGCAGATACTTTTAAGTTCATCAATAATCTAAAAAACTGATTTAATATTTAGAAAAGGTGGTTGGTAAAATTAACATTTCTGTTGTCTAAATCTGATCAGACTTCTACTTCTGGCAGTGGATGTTTGTTATTAAACATGGTATCTTTCTTTTAGTAATAGCACTCCAAATTCAAACGGGGGATTACTTGTCCTCTTCTTATATACAGTGTGGTGGAATTCATGTCCTGGCCCTTTCAGTCATGAGACAAAGCCATGTTTATGGGACTTTTCTCACTAGAATTTGAGTGTCGAGTGTGTGACATAGACAGAAAATGTTTGGAGATCATTCTTTTGAGAAGACACTATGGGGCACTGCCTAGACTATGAGTTTCTCTGGTTCCTGACAATTTCTAAGTCTGATTTATCTGGCTTTCTCTTAGAGTCTTCTGATACACTTTGAGTTGTGTACACATTTTTTTCATGTAGCCACAGTTGGTTTTGTTGCTTGTACCCAAACAGTGATCTATACACTGCCGAACTATATGGCTCTGCTTAACCTCTCTACCAAACTCTGGAGAAGAAACTTTGGGCTGAATTTATAAATATAGCCTAAGGGGGAAAGGAACTATATCTCATTCTCTTCTACTGTAACCTTTTCCTACTGCTAACTATGAAATACTCTAGATGCTAAAGAGGGGAAGAATGTATCACTTATGTTCCTTATGCCAATTTGAAGCGACACTCGGTCTCTTTTCTTAACATTTTGTTAGGAGTTTTACTATCTGTCCTTAGTCCCCTTTTTCCCATTTCTGTTTTCATCATGATGTAGAAATAATATCTGTAGGCTTATAGAAATTTGGGTAAGAAGTGTCTAATGAGCTACATTTCCTCAAGCTCAAAAGATTCTGCAATGCAACAGCCCACTCTACATAACCTAATAAAATTTATTAGTGTTTTTGTTGTAAACTTTTTCTCATTCAGGTATATTTTACACTAAGAACTACTTTTTCTAAGGAAGCATCTTTACTATAGTCCACAAATGACTGAAAAATAGAAAACAGGTGAAATAAGTCATTGAGTGGTCAATGGTTTATTTGACTTTTTGAAAAAACTTATCCATCAATAAGAATTTTTGTATGAAGGAATGTAGAGACTACAGTACTACTGGGAAGGTGGAGAGAAAGTATTCAAGAGAAGTGTGAATCTGTGGTATTTATCCTCCTGGAAACTTGTGGTCTCATTAAAGACAGTAAGAACAAAGTAACTAAGTATTCCTGGCACTGACAATGATATATCATCTTCCTGTTTTCACCTTTCTTGAAATAAAAGAAGCTTAATCAAGTTTAGAGACTTTGGCTTGGCATTTTTTTCCCCCTTTGACCTGGGCTTTATTTGGAGGGAGGGGTTGTTGTTGGGTTTTGTTTTGTTTTGTTTTAAACTTCAGTACTGATTGGCTTGAAATTCAATTCGTTTCACACTATTTCCATGCTACAGGTAATAGACATGCTCTCCCGGGAGCTGGCTATCATAGTGCTAAAAGATTTATCTAACTTAAAAGCTTAGTATCTGAGATGGATGTTGGCATCGTGGGGGCATGTGATCACATTTTAAAGTGCAACTCAAAGGAATAAACTTTCATAAGGTTAGATCATATCTCTTCACATATTATGTAAGATTCATAATTTTTTTTTTTTTTTTTTTTTTTTTTGCAGTTTTTGGCCGGGGCTGGGTTTGAACCAACACCTCCGGCATATGGGGCCAGCGCCCTACCCCTTGGAGCTACAGGTGCCACCCGATATTCATAACGTTTTCATGGTTTAACTTTCTTTGCTTATTCTAAGAGCAGCCATTCCATAATAAATGGTGAGGTCATTGACATAAATGATAAGAGAAGTTAAAAGAACAAGTCAAAAATTAAAACTTTGCTTTTTGCTTATTTGTCTTTGGGGTGTGTTTCCCTGAACTTATCCTCCCTTCATGAGACCTTCAAATACTAAGGCTAACCAGTCCCTTGGACTTGATGGTCCCACAATGATTAAGGCATCACTACTGAGATGCTGCTCTGAGGTCCTGTCTTTTCTGATGTCCAGAAACATTTGGTAAGGTAGATGCAAAAGTCACCAGTCAAGATGAGCTCTCTTGCTAGTAATAAAAGCCCAGCTCAGACAAGTTAAGTAATAAGGCAATGTATTGGTTCAAGTGCCCAGAAGGGGCACAGGTTTGATATCCTCAGGGCATTAGATGAACCCAAAGGAGAAAGAGAACTTTAGTTCATATCATTAAACAAAATTCCTGAGATTCACTATGATTAGACTGATTTATTTCTTGAGCTTACTTCTGAATTAATATTAGTAAGAAAATTAGATCACCTTTCTGGAGTTTGGATGATGTCTTTCAGCACAGCTATATCATAACTGTGGAGACTGGGATGGATCCTGGAAAGAAATCCCAAACCCTGTACTATTGAGGTTACATCAAGATTATATTAACTCATTCCACCTCCAGCTATATAGTAATGGGCCAATAATAAAGCTTATAAAACTCCGAGGGTAAAATGGAACTGCAAATTTTCACTGGATAATTTTAAACACAGATAATGGAGACTTGTAAGATATTAGCAAGGTGAATTAATCAACATAGAAAGCTTATCCATGGGAGAAAATGGGTAAAGATTATTGGTGGTAGCAGAGATAACTAATAAACCTCAATATTAAATCTCTTTGTCTTCATTTCTGTAATAGAATTCTGCAAGTTATAGTTGGCATATGGCTAGAGGGTTCTACTTTCTAGCCTTTGGCAATTAGTCATGATCTGAAACAGGTAGAATAAATGTTTTGGTGAGGGGTGGGCGTGAAGTGGGGAGTGAATGAAATGATAGGAAATTTTCATATCTAATCTCTTTAATCCATCCCAAGTTCCTGGGAAATGGCAACAGCAAAATGAACCGACATCATTCCAGAGTTGAATGCCAGGTGTTGAGGATAGAAAGGCACCCAGTATACTTAGACATTTGGTTTATTATACATGTACGTGGTAAAAATAAACTTCACTCGATTGAATTGTTCGATTTTTGGCTTTTGTTGTTATAGCAATTAACCTGATCCTTAAGTGAAATATCAACTAAAAAGGTAACATAGAATTGAAATGTTCAGGCTTTCAATTGTCCCTCTGTCTGGGGACCTGGACCTGTTTGAATAATCTTTGTTCAAGCTTTCTTAGAATATAGACTCTGGGTAGCTAGAACTGCCATCCCCTATTTCTTGGATTTATTCCCAATAATCAGAACACAGGCGTGCCATTAAACCACTGCTCTCTGAACCATGGTCACTTAAGTACGTGTTAGACAGTTGACCTTTGCTCCACTGATCAATATATTCTCCTGGGAATTAGAAGTTTGGACAAGAGAAAGGCAGAGGCTGTGAGTAGTTCATAGGTGAATCACGTTACTGGCAGTAAACCAGACGAGGATCAGGAACTCCTCTCCTGAGGTCTCCAGAGCCCTTCCTCATGCTTTTCTTGAGGTATGATTGCTCAAATGTCTTCTTTGCCTGTAGCGGTATATTTCTGTATTCTTACAATGATATCTTATTTTTTTTTTTATAAAATTTTTATTTGTAATGGCTCTAAAGTCACAAAAAAATCAATCACAAAGACAGCAGCGAGAGCTCTCATATACCGCATACTGTTTCCCTGATTATTAACATCTCAGTATGGCACATCTATTAAAAATAGTGCTGCAATATTGATACATTACTAACTAAATTCAGCGTTGCTCCGCAGTTCCTCTTTGTTTTTGTCTAATGCTCTTTCTGTGTCCTCTGAATTTCCCTGGCTGTATTTGGTCATCATCATCTCTTAGGCTTCTCCGCTGACCTGGGCCATTTTGAGAAGTACTGGCCAAATATTTTATTAAATACCCCACAGTCGTGATTTCTGGATATTTTTCTCATGGTTAAACTTAGCTCATGTTTTTGAAAAGAAAACTAGAAAGATAAAGTGTCATTTTATCACATCATATCAGAGGGTATATTATATCAACATGGCTTATTAGTACTAACATTGACCTTCTGTACCCAACCGAGATAGTATTTGTCAGATTTCTTGATTATAAGATTACTGTTTTTGCACTCTGGGAGGCCAAGATGGGTGAATTGCCTGAGGTCACGGGTTCAAGACCAGCCTGAGCAAGAGCAAGACCCCGTCTCTAAAACTCCCAGGAGTTGTGGCAGGTGCCTGTACGCCTAGATACTTGGGAGGCTGAGGCAAGAGTATCACTTGAACCTATGAGTTTGAGGCTGCTGTGAGCTGTCATGCCACAGCACTCTACCGAGGGTGACAAAGGAAGACTCTATCTCAAAACAAAACAAAACTCTTTCCCCTTCCACCTACACTATAATCTTTAAGAAGAAATCACTATGCACAGATCATATGTAAGATTTAGGGAGTTATATTCTACATTCCTTAGGACTGAGCATCTATATAAATTATTTTGAATTGATCTGCATAAGAGATTTTCCTCTTATCCTCCATTTATTTCCTCAATATTTATATAAGTGCAATTATAGATATTCATATAACTTTGTGTTATGAATCCAATAAAACTTCATTTGTTGCCCAAATTGTTTCCATAACGAGCTCTTTCAGTTGGCTTCTGTGTTCCCTTTTGACGTGTCCCCATTACTATGGACTGAATTCTGCCTTCCTTTCCCGGATCTTAAGTTGGACCCCTAACCCCCAGTGTATGGGATTGGGGATGTGCCTTTAAGAGCTCATTAGGCTTGGATGACCCTGCGGCCTCATGAAGAGATTAGGGTTGTCATGAAAGGAGACGTTAGGGAGCTTTCTATCTCTTTCTGTCCATGTGAGGATATGGTGGGAAGGTGGCTATCTACGAGTTAGAAAGCGAACCCTCACCAGATCCCATAATGCTGCCATCCTGCCCTTAGACAGCTAGCTTCCCAATCTGGGAGAAATAAATGTTTGTTGTTTAAGCCACCCAGTCTGTGGTATTTTGTTATGCAGCCTGAACCAACGAGTACACCTGCCATTATCATTTTTTTTTTTTTTTTTTTTTGGAGCACTTGCTTACTTTCTGGCACTGTAAGATGTTTTGGGTTCATGGCATACATATCTTCTCCCAGTCCTAGAATCAGCAACTTCTCTAAGGAGTTTTAGTTCCTTTTTATTAAGGAATGGTATTAGAAAGCTAGATTCAGGTCCAAGTGCGCTCACTGCTAATGGGATGCCATCACTTTTGGGCTGTACAATCTCTTTCATATTTATAGTACACTATGTTTCATGAGCAGTCTTTTTTTTTTAATTAACCATTTTATTTTAAAGCACATATACAAACAACACAGCCTTCAAAACGCCCCTAAATGCATCCAGTCTCTATGTGAACCATATCATTTCCTCATCCCCAAGAGGAAAGACCAAGAGAAAGTAGAAATTTTTACTGCCGCTCTGTCCCAGCTTTTGTTTTTTTATATTATCTCACTCATCAGTATAGTTTCTAATAAGAGAGACAGGAGGATCATGCATATAAAGGATAAATGCTGTAAAAATACTCATGTATCTGTGCAGTAAAGAAAATAAGTGCAAACACTGAGCCTGAAACTTGAAATTAGGCTTTATTCTTTTTATTTGAGACAGAGTCTCACTATGTCATCCTCTGTAGAGTGCAGTAGTGTCACAGCTCACAGCAACCTCCAATTCTTGGGCTCAAGTAACTGTCTTGCCTCAGCCTCCCAAGTAGCTGGGAATACAGGCACCTGCCACAGCACCCGGCTATTTTTTTGTTGTTATAGTTGTCATTGTTGTTTAGCTGGCTTGGGCAGAGTTCGAACCCTCCAGCCTTGGTGTATGTGGCCAGTGACCCACCCACTGAGCTATGGGCACTGCCAAGCTTTATTCTTTTATTATTATTTTTTTTAAATAAATGTATTATTATTCTTCATTACATTATTTCCCACCCCCCCCCCACCCCTCAGTGGTAAGACAGAATTGATTTACAGAAAAGAATACAGAGAACACTAAAGCTCCTGGTAGAGGGAGAGAATTCAAGTGGGGAGAGAGAAGCTCTCTCCGTTCCTCTCTCGGTCTTCCCCCGTCTCCTCCTTTAGGCCTTTAGCCTCAGGGTATATATAGGTGTATGGGTTCCTTGGCCAGGAAACGAATGAATACAGTCCCTTCCAC
>CAUYRH010183554.1:0-12136 GCA_963574655.1 Perodicticus potto
TTCAGATTATCATATTTCTGAGAGTAAAGTTTCTTGTAATATTCATTGAGGATGTTTTGAATTTCTGAGGAGTCTGTTGTTATTTCGTCTTTACCATTTCTGATTGATGAGATTAGAGATTTTACTCTTTTTTTCCTGGTCAGGTTAGCTGAAACCAGAAAATACTAGAAGAAAGTGCAGGGAACACTCTTGAAAGCATTGGCCTGGGCGAATACTTTATGAGGAGGACCCCCAAAGCAATGGAAGCAGTATCAAAAATACACTGCTGGGATCTGATGAAACTAAAAAACTTCTGCACGGCCAAAAACATAGTAAGTATAGCTAGCAGAGAGCCTTCAGAATGGGAGAGAATATTTGCAGGTTATGTCTCCGACAAAGGTTTAATACCCAGAATACACAGAGAACTCCAACATATTCACAAGAAAAGAGCAAGCAATCCCATCTCAGGATGGGCAAAAGATCTGAAGAGAAACTTCTCTACAGAAGACAGGCGCACGGCCTTCAGACACATGAAGAAATGCTCATTATCCTTAATCATCAGAGAAATGCAAATCAAAACTGCCTTCACTTTTTAAAATTTTACATTAATGGCATTGTCTAAATGTATTCTTATGTCTGGCTATAATTGTTGAAAATGCATTTGTGAGATTCATAATGTTCTCTTCCATAGTTTACTTTTATTGCTATATACTATTTTGTTTTATAAATAAACAATTTATATATCCGTTGTAGTCTTGGTAGCAAGTGAATTATTCCACTTGGAGAATTATAAAAGGGGTGTTGGGAACATTTTACCAAATGACTTTTCTTAAATATACATGCATTTTTCCCTAAATACCTCTGGGTAGAAATGTTGGACCAAAGGTTACACGTTTCATTTGCTTTAGTGGATACTGCCAAACATTTTCAGACTTTTTCCAACATAATTTGAGAGTTTAACTAATGCACATGATTACGAACAGTTGTATTTGAGCCCCACCCAGACTTTGTAATGGGCATGTTTTGTGCTTGTGGTTTATAGACCTAGTTTACATTTAGGTCTTTAGTGTACATCTAGATTGGAACATGTTGACAAATTAGAGCAGACTTGCCACTGTAACAACACTGACTCTTCTGTTCCATGAATATGTATATCTCCCTATTTAGGTCTTTTTAAATTTTTCACTGCAATGCTTTATACTTTTTCAGGTGTAAAATGTACTTTTTCATGTCCAATTTTTTACATTTTAATCCCTACCTAATTCATACTTAAGAATGTTACTATATTTAGAAATTTTTATTGTTATTTTTATTGTTATTTTTATTGTTACTATATAGAAATAGAGTTGGTATTTGTATACTGGTACAAAATATAAAACCTACCTATAAAAGTAGGTTTTATATCCTACTACATAGCTAAATCCACTTACTAGTTGCAGTATATTTTCTGCATATTTTATAGGATTCTCCTTCTATACAGTATGGCAATAATGAATAAAGGTAGTTTTATTTCCAATCTAAAGGATCTTGCTTTTTCTTGACTTATTAACTAACTATAATGACAATAGTTACAGTTGTGGTTAGAACAACTCTACTAGTTATGCCCCTGATCTTGGAGAAAAATTTGTAATTCGCCATTAAGTGTGATGTAAGCTGTAAGTTTTTCTTAGAGTCCTTTTAAGATTTTAGAAAGTACCCTTTTACTTCTAAATTGTTAGAAGTTTTAGCTGGAATAGATATTATATTTGTCAGGATTTTTGGTGCATCTATTTGTAGGATCGTATGTTTTTTTTTCTTTTTCAGTCTATTAATATTGCAAATTATATTGATCTTTTGAATGTTATATTAACCTTTATTCTTTATCATTTCTTGCACTTGACAGAACAATGTATGAGCACATTTAGAAAATATTTTAATTGCATATGATGCTAGTTGTTAAAGAGATTGTTTCATTCCTATCCCATTTCCACGGTTTTCAACTAAGAGGCTAGTACTTCTTATATCAATAAAAATTAAAGAAGAAGTGATATTGCTGGTATAAGAAAGTGAACAATTTGTTTGAGTTTATCCAAGTTGATTTTAATGTACCTTGAGAAAATAAGGTGTATATATCCAGAAGGTGAGAAAAGTCTTGTACCCATGAGAGGAGTTATAGAGAAACAAAAGCACACTGAGTTTGAATTAAGCAAGGGTCCTTTATTAGAGTCCTTTATTAGGCCATCCAGTCAAGAGTAAGCTCACGCCATAAAGTCTCTTGACCACCTTGAAGCGGGGTGCAAGGTTTTTATATGGCAATTCAGCAGGGGTTGGGAAGCCATAGCATAAGCAGACTTGTACAAAAGCCAATATCTGCAAGATTAGAACTACAGGGAAGGGTCTGGGGTCTTGGGAGGGGTCTTACAAATCTAAAAATTGCTCAGACAGACCAAACATACTTGTGACAGGATTGTGGTTTCTACAGGATTTTTTTCAGTTGTCACAGAACACTGCAGCTCTCAGCTAAATCTCCTTCCCATTTCTGCAGGGTTGCTGCTTGCTTAAAAGGCTATCTTGGGTACAAAAGGGGAGGGAGTTATGGCAAGTTTAATAAAATGGAGTAAGTCTGTTTTACGTGCTCAAAATGGATAGAATTAGGGTATGACAATCTCAATATTGAGATATCTATCTGTATGAACCATAAATATTTGAGAATATTAACAATCATAGAGACGGAGTATTCCTGGAGGGTATGTTCAGAGTGGCTAGAAAAAAGGTGGCAATTAGAACTACATAAAATACCAATGCTATTTATATAACCTCGGAATGTCTGTATGACTCTTCTGATCTAATCAAGATATAATAATAGTTTAGTGCTTAATAAATCATGAGTACCATGTTTAATTATTAAATTTAGGTGAAGTTACTATCTCTAATTGATAGTGCTTTATTGCATTCTATATACATTCTTATGTATATCTAGGGAGACATTTTATATTAGAAATGAGAGTAAATTGCACCCCTGTACTTTAAATAAAAACTCGTCAACTCATATATGTATATTCCAAAGCATGAAAAAGTCTCATTGGTAACACCTGAGTGAAAATATAATCATGACCAATGAATATGTCTTTCAATGACAAATGAGATTTATGAAGATTGAAGGGCTTTAAATGAAAACTCTGTTTATATGTCATGTAGCCATTTGTAGCAATTACCCACTTCAAACTCTTTTTATACGTTTATTTTCATATATACATTAGGCTCTTTTTTAATAAAAAATGAATAGTGTAAGGACTGGATCCATTTTATCACCATAATTCTTCAATGTTGGAGCTATATTGTCAATTATATCACCTAAAAGATTAGTTAAAAATAATATAGTAAATCAAACAAATAATTTGATGTCAAGGATCTTTTTTTTTTTTTTTTTTTAATTTTGCTTCGGATTGCCAGTGTTCCTTTGAGTAGCTTCCTAAATCTATAATGTAAAATTTCATCATATTTCTTTCCAAAATTTAAAACTATGTTTTTGTTGTTTTTTTTTTTTCTTTTTTTTTTTTTTGGTATGACTTGCATCTGTCTATTCATCTATTATTTAACTGATAAAATCTCCAATATCTTTCATTAATTAATGTTTGTTAACCAAATATCACGGTTTATAATGCCACATCAATGAGCCATGACGTTAAAATCAAACCTCTTCATTTTTATGTATAAAATTATACTTAAATATATTCCAGTTTTATTATAATAATATCCGTAAAAATAATCATCTGTTTTTATAAACATCAAATGTGAAATAATTATTTTTCCTGGCAGAAACTTTTGATTTATACAGAAAATATGGTGCCAAATGTATTGCAAAATGAGCATCAATAATTATATCAATTTGAATCCAAAAAAATTAAAGACATTGTGGAATACAATTTATTATACTGATTACTGACTTCATCACACCCGTAATAGTGAAGTTTCTATCATGTAACAATGGTGACTATTGCATATGCATAATTCACCTTTTTCTATCAACTTATATAAAAATTCTTTATACTAAACAGATAAAGCAATTAGGTAAAAATAATAAAAATATTAGAATTATTTTTTTCTTTTTTGCCACATCTAGAGAAAGACAAAATTTTGCTTCACATCACCTAAAACAAGA
Source organism: Perodicticus potto (assembly GCA_963574655.1). Lineage (NCBI taxonomy): Eukaryota > Metazoa > Chordata > Mammalia > Primates > Lorisidae > Perodicticus > Perodicticus potto. Next base: position 4,121 of record CAUYRH010183554.1, read on the forward strand.
CAGAGTTTCGACTGACTTTTTAGCCCTATGTCCTTCTCCCACTACACATTAACTGGAAAAGAATCCTTTCTCCCCTTTCTACTGAGGAGGCCATCATGTGAGCAGAAGCTGTGAGGTCAGAAAGTAGAAAAGAAGGGCATTTTCAGAACAATTCTTCATCTTCACAAATGTCAGAGCCAAATGATCTTCAAAGAAGCAATTGCTAGTATAATGTGGTCAACTGCTCTGCCCTGTAGAGTTACTCTTTTATTTTCTCCTTTTAATACTGTTCTTTTTGGAAGGAAGGCACTAGGCATAGTTCACACCTAATAATACATCCATTATTTTGGAATTCTGTGTGGGAAACATCTCTTCTTAGCCATTTGTTAATTTATTCGGTCATTTCTTTCTGTCAGTATGTACTGATGGATATTTATTTTGTATTTTGGGTTATAATCCAATACCACTCTATTTTGTTGCTCAAATTGTTTTGCCATGGGATCTCCCCTAATGGCTCTTGTGCTATTTTGGCATAACCCATCAATGTGGATTTTCTTCTTTTATGAACACTTTTTTGCTTTCTTTTTTTTTTTTAATTATTTTTTATTGAGTCATAACTGTGTACAATAATTCAGTCTTGGAGTACAGTGTGCGGGCTTCCCATACAATCAGAGATATTTTTGTCAACCTGATTAATATAACATTCATGATATTTTCTCATTTACTATGTGAAAACAATTTTGATCCGTATTTAGAAGTTTTCTCCTGACCCTTCACATATGCACCACAAGTGTATAGGCAAATAAAAATCAGTACAAGATATCACCTAACCCAGTGAGAATGGCTCACATTACAAGGTTGCAAAGCAGCAGATGCTGGCTGTGGATGCAGAGAGAAAGGAATACTCATACACTGTTGGTGAGACTGCAAATTAGTACAGCCTTTATGGAAATAAACATGGTGACTCCTCAAGAGTCTAAAAGTAGACCTTCCATTTGATCCTGCAATCTCATTACTAGGTATCTACCAACAAAGTCATTTTACCATAAGGATATTTGCTCTTGAATGTTTATAGCAGCTCAGTTCACAATGGCAAAGAGATGGAAACAACTCAAGTGCCCTTCAACCCATAAACGGATTGATAAACTGTGGTGTATGTATACCATGGAATACTATTCTCTCCTGAAAATATGAAGGTTTTGAATTTTTTGCAACAACCTAGAAGGATTTGGAGAAAATATTCCTAAGTAAAGTATCACAAGAATGCTAAAACAAGCATTGCAAGTATTCAATACTAAGCTGAAACTAGTAGATTAATAACTACAGGCCCACAAGAGAGAAAAACTCAATTAAATTTAAGAAGAGAAAGGGGGCTTGGCAAGTTCCAACCCAATAGGTAAAATGCACAGATACATGGCACACTTCCTGGGTGAAGAACACAACTGCAATTCAGACTTTACCTTACAAATGAAAACAATGTAACAATAAATAAATAAATTATGGGGGCAATGCCTGTGGCTCCGGGAGTAGGGCACTGGCCCCATATACAGGAGGTGGCAGGTTCAAACCTGGCCCCAGCCAAAAACTGCCAAAAAAATAAAACAAACAAACAAACAAAAACAATGTAACCTAATCATATGTACCCACACAGTAATCTGAACTTAAAACAAATATATAGAATTCATTGTTTTTTCTGGCTTTGGAAGGTGTTTTCACACCAACCAAAATTGATCTCAGTTTTGGAAATTCATACCACTTGAAACAAAATAAAGGTGTACATGGAAGGGACGTCTCGAAAAGAATTAGAGAGCCTTATACACTGAGCAAATCTTTGCTCCTTGCTCATTTCTATTCTGGGCACTTCTCCATACAATGGATGAATAGCATTATTTCCAGACAAATGCAAATAATCTTCATAGAGAGATCTTTATGTTCTTCTCGAAAGTATGGTACCTTTCTAGCTCACAAGCTTGCAATTCCCTAGAGAAAGGTGATAATTAAAGTATTTCAGGTTCAAAGGCATTCTCTCAAAAATTCCTGATGAGCTAGCTTCAGACAAGAATGAGAGTAAACAGAGATGGCAATGATATCATAAGTGGATCAGGTTATAATGTTAATAAGAAGTTGGAAATGAGATGCGTCTGCCTAGTATCAATAATTGACTCTGTCCACATTTTCTCTGACACATGTGAACCCAAATCCCAACATTTATAGTATAGTTACAGCATTTTGGCAGCCATATGTACCATGCTGAGATGAACAGAGCACAAATAAAGACGCTCTGTCAGTACCGTAGGCTGTACCAGGATAGCACCTCATTATAAAGAGATCTAAAACATTTGTGACAACAGGCAACCCTTCCCTAGAAATAGCAGACATCTCAGTATCTCTGAATCTAAATAATGAGTTGCACCCTTTATCTTTACAGGATATGCTTTTGAAATTATAAAATATTTTAGAATGCTCAGCAGTGATCTGGGGAAACCTAAGTATAATACTTCTTTATGTAAACAAGCAACAATTTCATATACTGATAACTCTGATCACTGTAAGCTAGTTTAATTGGCTTAATCAAGTGTGTGTTCTCACTCTTGGTAAAAATTATGTTTACGTTATTTGAAAACATTTTAAAAGTCACTTCTTTGTTCTATTTTTTTCTTGGCTGAGAAACCTTTTTATTTTAAATTTTTTTATTTGAGTCAGAGTCTCGTTATAGTTGCCCTCGTTATAGTGCTATGGCATCACAGCTCACAGCAAACTCAAATTCTTCGGGCTTAAGTGATTCTCTTGCCTCAGCCTCCTGAGCAGCTGGGACTATAGGCACCTAACACAACACCCGGCCATTTTCTGGCTGCAGCTGTCATTGTTGTTTAGCAGGCCCGGATGGGCTTGAACCTGCCAGCCTTGGTGTATGTGGCTGGTGCCCTACTCACTGAGCTACAAACCCTGAGCCTGAAAAACCTTTGTTGTTGTTGTTAAGACACAGAGTCTTACTTTGTTGCCCAGACTGGCCCATAGTGGCCTGATAATAGCTCCCTGAACTCCTGGCCTAAAGCAATCCTCCTGCCTCAACCTCCTGGAATGCTAGAATTACAGGTTTGAACCACCTCACCTGGCTTGAAAACCCTAATTTTCAAGCTGGAAAATTTTCCATTGGAAATTGTTTCCATTTCCAGAAAATTTTTAAGCTAAAAATATGGAACTTTTTAACTTAAAACAATTAATTGGCAAATGACTGATATAAATGCTTTCTATTAACATTTTATATCTATTTTCACAAAGGCTAAAAAAAACTATATGATGTGATTTATAGCCTCTTCTAGTGAAATCTGTATGTGAAAATGTAAGATTCATTTATAAAAGGTAAATTTTTCCCTAAATGAGTTTTTGAAAAACTCTATTTCCTATATTCCTAGGGCACAATAGTTTCTGGTTTTTTGACAAGACTCATCTCTTAAAGCTACTGATATTCTTTCCAAATGGTTATGAGAAGAAATTTCCCTTTGCTTTTTCTGGGAGAAAAGTCCAGAACAACTCTCAGACCACTCTTCTCTCTCCTGACCTTCTGTCCTCCCCCACTCCAAGCTCCCAGGAGTCCTGCCAAAGATTACTAATTGGTTTTAATCCAACTTCAACTTTTTAACTGAGGACTTGGAGAGGCAACAAACCTAGACTTTTAAAAGTTTTTTCTTTTCTTTTATAAAACACAAGATTAAAAGATTGTAAAATACTGCCTTTCAAACACCTACGTGGCCGTGGCCGTGTTTATATTGGCAAAGTCCACGAGAGCACTGTAGTCCCAAGGCCCTTTAAGAGGTGGGGTGTTATTGCTGAAGTGAATTTGGACCATATGCAATACATATAAGAAAGTTATGTTTCCCCGCCACAGTGGAAAACATCTGTTTTGCTAATGGATTTGACTCTATTTGCCAGAATAACTTTCCAGATGTTTTGAAAGCTCTAAACAACTGCATCCTTTCTGGTCTGCTCTGGCTCAAAAATTGATTTGCTGAGAAAACACATAGGTCTGTGACCTAAATGAAAACAATAATATTTACCTTAACCAATCCATAATACTAAATAAAATATTTTAGACATGGTCCTGGATTAATGGTATTCTAAAGATTCTTTTTCTTTCTAGAACATGCATATGGGCATGTGTACACAGAAGCTCTTGGAAGGAAATATAGTAAAAATAAACAATTATTCCCAATCTTCTCCATATGAATAACTGCTCCTGATTATTTGCTCTTACTTTGCTGTTTCCTCCCCACTTTTATTGACTTAAATTTAGTGATACTCTGGTAAGATATACGTAGCACACATTAGATCCTTCTTCCTTTAAATCCTTAAATAGCGTGAAACATATTTTTGGATTATCTAATGATCAGTCTTCTTTTGCTGCTACTCTAGCTATTTCTTCCTACTTAGCCTCCAACCACTATTTTGTTGTTATTGTTTTTACTGTTTGTTTAATGTTTACATAATTTAAGTAATTAATTTTATTTTGTTCATTTATGATCAACTGCCACACGATACAGTATTTTTCTTCTTTTTATTTATTTATTTATTTTTTGCCTCCCTACACCTGTGTATATCACCCTGGGAGCTTTATCTTAACCTTGTTCAAATCAGAACTCTCTATTTCTTCATTCCATTTATGTTTTCTACTCAAGTTTTCCTTTCCATCTTTAAAAACTCCGATGGCATGTCATTTCCCCATGTCCACTATGATCCAGAAATGCAAATGTTTGAAAAGCAAATTCTAAATAGAACAGAACAAACCTACTGTATATTAAAATTCAGTATGCATTTTCCTTTATAAATATTGGCCAACCTTTTGTACGTTCCTTTATTTTACATTATACATAAGTTTATAAACACCAAGAATCTGTTTTGAGTATTCTCTTAAGTGCTAAAGTTAGTCATTCATTTTTGATAAGCACACTTTTTTCTTTCATCCCCTAGAATGTAGGCCACATCTTATTCTCCTTAGCTTTAACAGTGTCTAGAGCAGAGAACCTGGCAGGCACACGATGACTGTGTGTTGAATAAATCTAACATTTGTTTCCAGGGATTGGAGGGTGTATTATGTCCCAGGCACCATGCTAAGTAAATATCTATCTATCTATCTATATACTTACATCATGTAATTTTCTCAAGAACGTTGTACAGTAGACATTATTATTCCCATTTTACAACTAAGGAAACAGAAACTCAAGGAGGGAGAGAAGTAATTTATACAAATTTACACAGGTAGAAAGTTGCAAATGATTTAGCTCCAAAGACAGGCTATTTGAATAACATGAAAGGGCCATACAAAGTCTTTTCTTTTCCATTGCTCACTCTTGTGGCTGGCCCTGAGCAAAGCTTTAAAATAGAATTGATCTTCAGAGCTGATCTTTCCTTTCCCCTCAGTGCAAAATTGTGGTGCCCAAACCCTTTGACTTGTTCATTCCAACCAAGCCTAGAAGCTTCTGCTATGGATGTTCCCTCCTTCGTGCTGGGGATATATGCCTCAGTCTGTATCTTCAGACACTCTAAATTCTGACTCTCCCTTCATCTGTATTGTGTCTCATTACTTCATAAGACTTGAGCCTTTGAGATTGAAAACTGCTTTACTAGGTTACTATTCTTCCTTAACTTTGAAAAGCTAGAAGAGGGCTCGGCGCCTGTGGCTCAACGGGCTAAGGCGCCCGCCACGTACACCTGAGCTGGCGGGTTCGAATCCAGCCCCAGCCCACCAAACAACGAAGGCTGCAACCAAAAAATGGCCGGGCATTGTGGGGGGTGCCTGTAGTCCCAGCTACTTGGGAGGCGGAGGCAGGAGACTCGCTTGAGCCCAGGATTGGAGGTTGCTGTGAGCTGTGATGCCACAGTACTCTATCCAGGGTGACAGCTTGAGGCTCTGTCTCAAAAAAAAAAAAAAAAAAGAAAAGCTAGAAGAGTCTAGAAGTTGTAATTTTATGGGCAAAATGTCTTTTACAGTAATCAAAAGGAATGAACTTATATTGGGATGAATAGAACCTTAGGGCAACACCATGGCAGAAACCTGGTTGTTCACCTCCACTTAAACCTCACGGGACTAAATTGACCTCTGCTCTATTTTCTAAGAAGAATCCTAGTTGAGATGCACAGATTGTTTTAAATAATCTTATGTGACTTCCATGCTGAAGCCAGCCTTAGAATTAAATTCAATTTTAGATCCAAAGTGCAAAAAATAAATAAAACTGCAAGCAAACTTACTAATTATTATATCACTCTGTTAATTCACTGACATATATGTGCGCACACATGCACACCCAGAGTGTACAGTCTTCCTTGGCAATTATAATGTCTGCTTTTTGAACACTTCTATAACTTAAATATATTGACTCAATCATTAGTTCATTCAACAAATAGTTCTTGAATACCTGCCATAGAGGAGGCTATTGATGGTGCAAAAGAGCGATTACAATTCAGGAGGCAATATCAATCGTGTACGTAAATGATTCAAATTTAGAGCATATAGGATTATTGTCAAAAAAGAGCAAAGAATTTTGAGATATCAGAGTGGGGAAGGATTACAAGTAGCTAGGAGGGTTGATGGTGATCTTGACGTATTAATCTTTATATTTTACCTTATATTTTACTTACAGGAATAATACCTAATGCTTTTAAAAGCATGCTATTTTTTTCAGGCACCATCAAGGCAGTTTACAGCACTACTAAATCAATCAATGAGGATTACTTTTGGCTGTAAATACCAAAATGTCCGATTACATCTTGCTTATACAATAGTGAAACATGTAGTTATTTCACTCAAAAAGAAGTCTGGAGGTAGGCAGAGAATAGGGGAAGTCATTTGACAATGCCATAAAGGACAGAGGTTCTTCCCATCATTCCCCTCTGCCAGTTTTGTGATTAAAAGAGAGCTAGATGACTTTTTCTAGTGTCTTATATGCTACATCTTCATGTGCATTTATGATAAAAATCGTGAAGATACAAAAAGTGAAAAAACAGTAAGAAAGGAGGTATTCTCTTCAAAAGCCTGCCTGTGTTACAGGGGAGGAAATCTTTTCCCAATGTCCCTGGCTAATTTATCCAGGTCTCTTTGGCTAGGCTTGGTTCACATACTCACACCCAGAGCAATCAGTGATAAAGGCGAGTAAAATTGCCATAATGTGGTAACCACCACATATATGGCCTTCTCACCATCTCCCAAGGCCTCTAATCCCCATGGAAATAAGCAGCATGTTTGCATTGATAATGGAATTTTTATACTACTGCTTTTTATAGAACATTACAATAGTTTTCTATGAACCATGGCTAGAATCTAGTCCGACAAAGATATATTAGTCTTATTTTAGTGGCCAAGAAACAATAAGCATTGTATAGATAAAAATAGTAATTGATTAAAGTAGAGTTTTGTTTAATTGCTTTGTGTTTGGCCCAATCTGTGATCCTAAAATTTTTCTGAGTCAGTGAGTTCCAACGAGGAACTAAAGGATAAAAAGTGGCCCAAGTGAAGTCATTACTGTAATATCACAGCAAAGTTCATGGCCAGCAGAGTTAAATTAATATAGTTAGCATATTTGAAAACACTGTACCTGGTAGAGTAATATTGTTTGAATTGACTGTGTTAAATTCTTATACGAGAGTCCAACTTACAACTTGACTCAGAGCAAAAAAAAATTTTTTTGAGGGTGGTGCCTGTGGCTCAAAGGAGGAGGGCACCAGCCCAAGGGTGGTGGGTTCAAACCCGACCCCAGCCAAAAACTGCAAAAAAAAAAAAAAAAAATTTTTTTTTTTGAGACAGAGTTTCACTATGTTGCCCTCGGTAGAGTGCTGTGACGTCACAGCTCACAGCAACCTCACACTCTTGGGTCTAAGCAATTCTCTTGCCTCAGCCTCCCAAGTAGCTGGCATTGCAGGTGCCTGTCACAACGCCTAGATATTTTTTGGTTGCAATTGTCATTGTTTAGCAGGCCCAGGCTGGGTTCAAACCTGCCGGCCTCGGTGTATGTGGCTGGCACCCTAACCATTGAGATACAGGTG
>CAUYRH010183555.1:0-12111 GCA_963574655.1 Perodicticus potto
AAGGCACTCCTAAGAGGGAAATTTATAGCACTTCATGCCATCCTCAAGGGAACGGAAAGAGAGGAAGTTAACAACTTCATGGGACATCTCAAGCAACTGGAAAAGAAAGAACATTCCAATCCCAAACGCAGAAGAAGAAAAGAAATAACCAAAATCAGAGCAGAATTAAAAGAAATTGAAAATAAAGGAATTACACAAGAGATCAATAAATCAAAAAGTTGGCTTTTTGAAAAGGTCAATAAAATAAAAAAACCTTTGGCTAACCTAACCAGGAAAAAAAGAGTAAAATCTCTTACTTAATCAGAAATGGTAATGATGAAATAACAACAGACTCCTCAGAAATTGAAAAAAATCCTTAAGGAATATTACAAGAAACTTTATTCTCAGCAATATGAAAACCTGAAGGAAACTGACCAATACTTAGAAGCACGCCACCTTCCAAGACTTAGCCAGAATGAAGTGGAAGTGTTGAACACTCCTATATCAAGTTCTGAAATAGCATCAACTATACAAAATTTCCCTAAAAAAAAAAACCCAGGACCAGATGGATTCACATCAGAATTCTACTAAACCTTTAAAGAGGAACTATATTACTCAACCTGTTCCAAAATACAGAAAAGGAAGGAATACTACCCAACACATTCTATCAAGCAAACATCACCTTGATCCCCAAACCAGGAAAAGACCCAACAAGAAAAGAAAAGTATAGACAAATACCACTAATGAATACTGATGCAAAAATATTCAACAAGATCCTAATGAACAGAATCCAGCAGCACATCAAACAAATTATATTCCATGACCAAGTGGGTTTTATCCCAGGGTCTCAAAGATGGTTCAACATACATAAATCTATAAATATAATTCAGCACATAAACAAATTAAAAGACAAAGACCATTTGATTCTCTAAATAGATGCAGAAAAAGCTGTTGATAATATTCAGCATCCATTCATGATTAGAACACTTTAGAAAATTGGTATAGAAGGGACATTTCTTAAAATGATAGAGGCCATCTACAGCAAACCCACAGCCAATATTGTACTGAATGGAGTTAAACTGAAATTATTTCCACTCAGATCAGGAACTAGGCAAGGTTGCCCATTGTCTCTACTGCTTTTCAACATTGTAATGGAAGTCTTAGCCATTGCAATTAGGGAAAAAACGGTGATCAAGGGTATCCATGTAGGATCAGAAGAGATCAAACTTGCACTCTTCAAAGATGATATGATTGTATATCTAGAAAACACCAGGGATTATACTACAAAACTCTTAGAAGTCATCAAGAAATACAGCAGCATCTCAGGTTGCAAAAATCAACACTCACAAATCTATAGCCTTCATATATACCAACAATAGTCAAGCTGATAAAAAACAGTCAAGGACTCTATTCCATACACAGGAGTGCCAAAGAAGATGAAATATTTGGGAGTTTACCTAACAAGGGACGTTAAACAGGTCTATAAAGAGAACTATGAAACTCTAAGAAAAGAAATAGCTGAAGATGTTAACAAGTGGAAAAACATATCATGCTCATGCCTGGGAATAATCAACATTGTTAAAATGTCCATACTACCCATAGCAATATACAATTTTAATGCAATCCCAATTAAAGCTCCAGTCATACTTGAAAGATCTCAAAAAAATAATACTTCATTTTATATGGAATCAGAAAAAACCTCGAATAGCCAAGACATTACTCAGAAATAAAAACAAAGCAGGAGGAATTATGCTACCAGACCTCAGACTATACTACAAATCGATAGTGATCAAAACAGCATGGTACTGGCACAAAAACAGACAGGTACATGTATGGAACAGAATAGAGAACCAAGAGATGAACCCTGCCACTTACCGTTATTTGATCTTTGACAAGCCACTGGAAAACATTCAGTGGGGAAAAGATTCCCTATTTAACTACTGGAACTGGGTGAACTGGCTGGCCACCTGTAGAAGACTGAAACTGGACCCACACCTTCCACCATTACCTAAGATAGACTCTCACTGGATTAAAGATTTAAACTTAAGACATGAAACTATAAAAATACTATAAGAAAGTGCAGGGAAAACTCTTGAAGAAACTGGCCTGGATCAATATTTCATGAGGAGGACCCCCTGGGCAATTGAAGCAACATCAAAAATACACTACGAGGACCTGATGAAACTAAAAAGCTTCTGCACAGCCAAGAACACAGTAAAGCAAGTAGACAGCCCTCAGAATTGGAGAAGATATTTGCAAATTATATCTCCAACAAAGGTTTAATAACCAGAATTCACAGAGAACTTAAACGTATTAGCAAGAAAAGAACAAGTGATTCCCATCTTAGGGTGGGCAAGGGACTTGAAGAGAAATTTCTCTGAAGAAGACAGACACAAGACCTACAGACACATGAAAAAATGCTCATCATCCTTAGTCATCAGAGAAATGCAAATCAAAACTACTTGAGATATCATCTAACTCCAGTAATATTAGCCCACATCACAAAATGCCAAAACCAGAGATGTTGGGCAGGGCTGACCCAGAGGACTGCTTTGCTGAGCCTCAGATGCACCCAGCCCTCAGGGGATCATAGCTGAGACAAAGTGGATAGGCAGGGGCTGGAACTGACAGCTAAGTGTGTGTTCTGACAACCTCTGTCCTAACAAAAACTGTAGCCAAGACTGGGCAGCGGCACAGACAGGGCTGAGTTACTCATCGTCTGATCCCAAGGGGAATATAGCCAAGACAGAAACAAATTCTGTGAAGTTGTTCTGTTCTGTCAGCAACATCAATCAGAGGCAGGGCTGGAACTGAACAAACCACCATAGCAGCCATTAAGCACCTGAGGATGTCAGGCCTCACCTCCTCCTGCCAGATAGTGGCAGAGAGTGGCGGCCCTACTGAGGAGATACAGATCTCCCTGTGACATAGGCAGACGCAAACCCCTGAAGCATCTGTTCATTGGAGGGAACTGGGTGTGACAGAGGTGCAAGGTGGGGAAGGAGACATCAACCTTCTCACACTAATTTACTTCCTGGGTGGGTCCTTTTTACCTCACGGAGCATCGGAGTGATTCATACTTGAGCTGCCAGCAGACACCTGTTATCTAGTTGCTGGAGACCTTTTGAAATCCCACCTGAGACCGGTGCTGACTGGGACAATTGATTTAGACCTCTTGAACTGGGCCAACCACCTGAGGACTATCCAAAGTAGTACCCCAGGTGTGTGGTTGTGGAAAAGTTCGATTTTCCTTTTCCAATTGTTGTCTGTGGGGGGCGGGGTGACTTAACTGCTAGTATTTCTCTACAGCTGAGACTTCAATCCACAGTAACTGAATAACTAGGGTAAGACAGAGACCAGCTAAAAATAAGACAGAGCCACTTAGCCCTACCAAACCAAGAGGGTCCCCAGTTTTTCAGGCTGTACAGGTCCTTGGCAAAGCTCTAGTGGAAAAGGTACAGACACCATTCTCAGCTTTTGGGCAAAGGACTGGCCAATCACTACTCCTAGAACCCCCAACCCAACTTCTCCTTATCTGCTCATCTAGCCAAACGTTGTAAAATAATCATGGGGCAGAATTAGCAGAAAAACTCCAGTAACATGAATAACCAGAGTAGATCAAACCCCCAAGGAACAATTTGGTGGATACAACTGAAAATCCCATTCATAAACAGATGGGTGACATGCCAGAAACCAAATTCAAAGTTTGGATTGCAAATAAGATCAATAAAATAGAGGAAAAGTTGTAATTAGAAATTCAAGGAGCTGGCTTGGTGCCTGTGGCTCAATGGGCTAAGGCGCCAGCCACGTGCACCTGAGCTGGCGGGTTCGAATCCAGCCCGGGCCCAGCAAAGAACAATGACGGCTGCAACAACAACACACACACAAAAAAAAAGAAAAGAAATTCAAGGAACATTTCAAAAGTTGTCTCAAGAATTCAAGGAATTCAAAGACAAAATCACCAAAGATTTTGACACATTGAGACAAGGATTTGTAGCCCTCAAAAATCTGGGAAATACAGTAGAATCCCTCAGTAACAGAATGGACCAAGCAGAAGAAAGGATTTCTGACAAAGGATTTCTGACATTGAAGACAAAGCTTTCAAATGCTCCCAAACTCTCAAAAAGGAAGAGAAATGGAGAGCAAAAACGGATCATTCTCTCAGAGAGCTCTGGGATAATTCGCCTGATAGGGATCCCTAAAAGTGATGAAGTGGCTTCACAAGGCACAGAGGCTCTTCTTCATGAGATTATGAAAGCGAACTTTCCAGACACACCAAGAGATTAGAAAATTCAGATAGCAGACAGTTTCAGAACGCCAGCACAACTCAACCTGAATAAGACATCCCCTAGGCACATCATAATTAACTTCAATAAAGTTAATATGAAGGAGAAAATTCTGAAAGCAGCCAGACGCAAGAAAACCACAACCTACAAGGGGAAGAATGTAAGAATGACTGCAGATCTCTCTGCTGAAATCTTTCAAGCTCGAAGAGGGTGGTCGTCGACTTAAATCTCCTAAAACAAAATAACTTTCAAACAAGGATCCTGTATCACACTAAACTCAGATTCATTTATGATGGAGAAATTAAATAATGACATTCACATGTTGAAGAAATTTGCCATAACTAAACCAACTTTCCAGGATATTCTCAGACCTATACTCCATAATGACCAGTGCAATCTTTCACCACAAAAATAAACTCACTCAGAAACGTTTCATCAAATTCCAACTACCACAGCAGCAAAAGGATTAAAAATGTCCACTGCACTTTCGAAAAACTCGATACCCAAAATTCTACCAGACTTATCAATATTGTCGATTAATGTGAATGGCTTACATTGTCCCCTAAAGAGGCACAGGTTGGCTGACTGGATACAAAAACTCAGGCCAGATATCTACTGCATACAAGAATCTCATCTTACCTTAAAAGATAAATATAGACTCAGGGTGAAGGGATGGTCATTTATATTCCAGGCAAATGGAAAGCAGAAAAAAGCAGGTGTTACCATCGTATTTGCAGATACAATAGGCTTTAAACCAACAAAAGTAAGGAAGGATAAGGATGGACACTTCATATTTGTTAAGGGTACTCAACAATATGATGAGATTTCAATTATTAATATTTATGCACCCAAACAGAATGCACCTCAATTTATAAGAGAAACTCTTAAAGACATGAGCAACTTGATTTCCTCCAGCTCCATTGTAGTCAGAGATTTTAACACTCCATTAGCACTGTTGGATAGATCCTCCAATAACAAGCTAAGCAAAGAAATTTTAGATTTAAATTTAAGCATTCAACATTTGGATTTAACAGACATCTACAGAACATTTCATCCTAACAAAACTGAATACACATTCTTCTCATCAGACCACAGAACATACTCCAAAATCGATCACATCTTAGGTCACAAGTCTAACCTCAGCAAATTTAAAAGAATAGAAATTATTCCTTGCATCTTCTTGAACCATCATGGAATAAAAGTTGAACTCAGTAACAACAGGAATCTGCATACACATACAAAAATGTAGAAGCTAAATAACCTTATGCTGAATGATAGCTGGGTCATAGACGAGATTAAGAAGGAAATTACCAAATTTTTGGAACAAAATGACAATGAAGAATTATCAGAACCTCTGGGATACTTCAAAGGCACTCCTAAGAGGGAAATTTATAGCACTGCAAAGCCTTCCTCAAGAGTACACAAAGAGAGGAAGTTAACAACTTAATGGGTCATCTCAAGCAACTGGAACAGGAAGAATATATAGAAAAAGAAGGAATACTACCCAACACATTCAAACAAGCAAACATCACCTTGATCCCCAAACCAGGAAAAGACCCAACAAGAAAAGAAAATTATAGACCAATATCACTAATGAATATTGATGCAAAAATATTGAATAAGATCCTAGCAAACAGAATCCAGCAACGCATATACCATGACAAAGTGGGTTTTATCCCAGGGTCTCAAGGCTGGTTCAATATATGTAAGTCTATAAATATAATTCAAGAGAATTGCCTAAGCACAGGAGTGGGAGGTTGCCGGCTTGAGGCTCTGTCTCAAAAAAAAAAAAAAAAAAAAAAAAAAATACACTACTGGGACCTGATCAAACTAAAAAGCTTATTACACAGTAAGTAAAGCAAGCAGACAGCCCTCAGAATGGGAGAAGTTATTTGCAGGTTATGCCACCAACAAAGGTTTAATAACCAGAATACACAGAGAACTCAAACATATTAGCAAGAAAAGAACAAGTGATCCCATCTCAGGGTGGGCAAGGGACTTGAAAAGAAACTTTTCTAAAGAAGACAGGCACACGGCCTATAGACACATGAAAAAATGCTCATCATCCTTAATCATCAGAGGAATGCAAATCAAAACTACTTTGAGATATCCTCTAACCCCAGTAAGATTAGCCCACTTCACAAAATCCCAAAACCAGAGATGTTGGCGTGGATGTGGAAAAAAGGGAACACTTCTACATTGCTGCTAGGAATGCAAAGTAATACGTTCTTTTTGGAAAGTTGTTTGGAGAATACTTAGAGATCTAAAAATAGACCTGCCATTCGGCCCTATAATTCCTCTACTAGGTAGAATATCCAGAAGACCAAAAATCACATTATAACAAAGATATTTGTACCAGAATGTTTATTGCAGCCCCAATTCATAATTGCTAAGTCATAGAAGAAGCCCAAGTGCCCATCGATCCACGAATGGATTAATAAACTGTGGTATATGTACACCATGGAATATTATGCAGCCTTAAAGAAAGATGGAGACTTTACCTCTTTCATGATTACATGGATGGAGCTGGAACATATTCTTCTAAGCAAAGTATCTCAAAAATGGAAGAAAAAGTATCCAATGTACTCAGTCTTACCATGAAACTAATTTATAGCTTTCATATGAAGGCTATAACCCAATTATAGCACAAGAATATGGGGAAGTGAGCAAGGGAAGAGAGGAGAGGGAAGAGGATGGGCAGAGGAAGGGTACCACACCTATGGTGCATCTTAGAAGGGTAAAGGTGAAACTTACTAAATGCAGAATATAAAGGTCTTAACAAAATAAATAAGAAAATGCCATGAAGACTATGTTAACCAATTTGATGAAAATATTTCAGATTGTATATGAAAGCAGCACACTGTATCCCATGATTGCAGTAATGTACACAGCTATGATTTAATAAAAAAAAAAGAAAGGAAGGAAGAAAACAAAGAACATAACCAATGAAACAATGGAAAATCAGTGCATTTGACAGGGGAAAGGGGAGAGCAGAGAGAGAAAGAATGAGGGAGGGGTGGGGAAAGGAACAGCAGAGAGAGGGAAGGAGCGAGGGGAGTGGGGTCTTGGTGTGTGCCACTCCTTTTAGGGGGCAAAACACGATTGTAAGAGGGATTTTACCGAACAAATGTAATCAGTGTAACCTGGTTTCTTGTACCCTCCATGAATCCCCAATAATAAAAAAAAAAAAATGACATACTTAAAACAAGAAAAAATATTATCATCTTACCTTCTCCTTTAAAACCTAGAAACCTAAGAACTCAAAAGAGAAAAAGAATAAAATAATTCTACATAGAATTAAAATGGTGACAAAGTGAGCCACATTCTAACCATTCACTAGCTGGAAGCTCTGCACATGTTACTTAACCTCCCAATATCCATTAACAAGGTGCCCAAATGTCAGCCTGCAAAACACTGCCAGCCCAGAACTAATTTTTCACTGGTTAGTGGCAAAAAAGAAAAAAAAGTAAAGATCATAAAGTAATTATAAAAATAAATTTTAAAATAGGCATAAATTTCTATCCTTATTCTCCATCTTCAGAGGTATTTTTACAACAAAGGAAAGGTGGAAACAATAATACAGAAAATGTGTTTTAAAAAATAAGACAATTCAATGGTCTCTCTGGTTAAAACATCTCTTTGTTGGGGGAAATTATGTACAATTTTAAGGAAATATAAAATAGTACATTTAAGATTTCAGTTTTTATAGGGTTAAAAAAATCATCAAATATTGGCAATTTCATACATATTAACTTAATAGAAACATTTATTTTTCTAAAGAAGGGAATGAACTAGGCAAGACTTTAAGAGCTGGGCGGCACCTATAGCTCACTGAGTAGGGTGCCAGCCCCATATACCAAGGGTTGCGGGTTCAAACCCAGCCCCAGCCAAACTGCAAAAACAACAAAAAAAATAGCCGGGCATTGTGGCAGGCACCTGTGGTCCCAGCTACTCGGGAGGTTGAGGCAAGAGAATCGCCTTACACCAAGAGCTGGAGGTTGCTGTGAGCTGTGACGCCACGGCACTCTACCGAGGGCAACAAAGTGAGACTTTATCTCTTAAAAAAGAAAAAAAAAAAGACTTTAAGAGCAGCAAGGAATGTGTGAAATTAAAAGAATCAGTCTTGACTAACATATTTTACAATCCCTATATTTTCAGCACATTCAGAGACTTGGTTACAAGAGTTCATGTCAATTATTGTTTGAAAAGTTCCAAGACCGAATATAAGAACTGAAAGCAGTGGTCTAAGTTAAAAGCAAGGATTTCCGGCTGTAATTCAATCAAAACCTAATCAAGCCAGTAGCATAGTAAGAACATGTTTTTGGACTTTATTACCCACATTACAATAAAAATCAATGCCAGGAGGACATCCTGTAACTGATAGAGAAATCAAGTAAAGCTGAGAATACCTGGCTACTATAACAACCTGAGTATTAGATATGATATCCATTCAATTTGAGTGCCAAAAATATCTAATGTTGTGTGTCCACTTAATGCATGAAAACACTGGCTGTGAGCTATCAACAAACATTCCAATTCAATCTACTTAGTAATCTCTGAATTTGCTGTTTTATTGCTTAAATGGTTAGAATTATAACTGTGCTTGTTATGAAAGTGTAATATGACCTCAAGTTAATAAGAATTGATGGAACAAAAAGAAGACATCATTACGAAAAAATTAGTAACATCTGGAACATGATATGTAGCAGTCATAAAACAGCATTTATTGTTCAAAGCTGACAGCGAAATGGACTTCACAGAGAAAAAACACTGTCGGAAAGGGACATGTCCATACATCATAATTGTCCTTCTCTGTGACAAGCTGTAAGGGATCAAGGAGCACCTTCTGCTATTAAAGTATTCCTGTAATCAGAATTTCAGAGTTTGCGTGAAACTTTGGATAACTAATTGCATCATAAAGATGAGTAAACATCTGAGATGAGCCTTAGAGAGATTACATGACTTAGTTCTGTGAGGCCATACACAGGCAAACAAGGGTACCATAAAACAGCCCTAGCCCAGGACCAGCTATCAAAACAAAGGAATACTCTTTTTTGAGACAGTGTCTCGCTTTGTCGCCCTCAGTAGACTGCTGTGGCATTACAGCTCACAGCAAACTCCAACTCATGGGCTTAAGCGATTCTCTTGCCTCAGCCTCCAGAGCAGCTAGGACCACAGGCACCCACCACAATGCCTGACTTTCTTTTGTGGCGGCTGTCATTGCTGTTTTAGCTGGCCAGAGCCCAGTTCGAACCCACCACACTCAGTATATGGGGCCGGCGCCCTACCCACTGAGCCACAGGTGCTGCCAACAACAGAACACATTTTTAATATTTAAAGCAATGTTTGTATTTAATATTTAAAATAATGGTTATAATGTTTGAGTTAAAAAGATATCATTTGGTCAGTATATTCACATAACAGAAGGTTACTTAAAAGAACCAAGTTAAAATTGGTGAATGTGCCGCAATACAGGCAGAAGAGAGGATTACAACTTGCAGGAGCAGGAGGATACAACTCTCCCCAAAACGCTTGCCTGCCAAAAGTAAAGTGAAATAGCCAATTCACTATTCTATATCCTTGAACTCTAATTCTATATCCAAATTCCAACTCTAAATAATGTCATTTTATTCAAGACACAATTGCAAAGTTCCCAAGAGCCACCTTGGGGACTCATAGCATGAACAGTAAGATAACTAGATGACACAGGGTAAAGTATTCAGTAAATACCACAAGAAATCTCAAGCAGTATCAGAAAAAAAAACCAGACCACTCTAATAGTGTAAAATCAGTGGGCAGTTCTAGTCTTGACTAAATATGCTTAGTACCAGTCAGAGCATTCAACTGCATAACAGAGAAAACTATTTGTGGAAGTAATCAAATTTTTCCAAACTTGATATGAGATTTCACTTACTTAAATGTATGCATTTTATTCTTCAAAAGCAACTGAAAACCTAGGTTAAGTGGGTTAAATAATGGCCAAACACCAGGAATGCTCTCTAATTGAAGCAGCAATTTCCAACTCTTCTATATCTATATTTAAATAGTTAAGCCATTATTAAATGAATTATTGTATTAAGGCATACAGACTTCCCAGAAAATAAATTACCGTAACACTGTCTGAAATGCAACCTTAGTCTCACCCTCAAGGCATGTAGACATTACAGAGATAGGGATCAGTGGTCTAGCTGTCTTTAATTTCAAAGAGATGCTTAATAGCTCATTATAAAACTGCACTTCCTGAAGTAATGATTGATAAAGACTTATTCAGACAATTCAGATTAGAGAACATCGGAGTCATAACTAAGATCTTAATATGAATCTTACCAACATTCAAAATTGGAGTTGGGTCACCTCTACACTTGGGTAAATACAATACAGACGGATATCTGCATCTTTCATTCTTTCTGACATAATCATTCTTGAAATCATAAAATTAAACTTGAAGAGTTACAAATAAAAATTTAGTCCAGGGTGGCAACTGTGGCTCAAAGGAGTAGGGCCCCATATACCGGAGGTAGTGGGTTCAAACCCAGCCCCAGCCAAAAACTGAAAGAAAAAAATATATATATATTCCAATGGCAATTAGCTCTTTTGAAAAGTATCCCTCAATACACCACCACGAACTGTTTCAAAGAATATAATCAAGTGCCCAAAACCCATGCATGAACTTACAGGACAGGAACTCTGTTCATTCATGATGAATCCTGAGCCCAGAGAGAAGAGCTCAAAACAAAACACCTATAAGGCATAAAGCCAAGACTACAGACTGTATAGAGCTTGAGTCAACCAGAGGATATATTCAAAACATTTGCAATTGCTTCTTTCAGATGCCCTTGAGCCATTAACAGCCAGTATGTACTTTCTTTTAAATATCTAACTTGGAATAAGAGATCTAAATTTGACCAGTCTTAGGAATTCTCAGGACAAATTTCTGTTCTATTCAATTAGCTTTTCCCCATTCAAGCCTAAGGTCCGAGCAGACAAGCTATATTGTACATAGTATTCCCTATGCTTATGGGTGGTTTGGCTTTCTGATTTTGTGTTTCCCCAATGTGCCCTTAACTAACAGCATAAGCTTTTATTTTCTTTAAGACAGTTTCTCACTATATTGCCCAGGTTTACTTAAATTCCTACTCCAAGGCTCAAGGGATCCTCTCACCCAAATTCCTACTCCAAGGCTCAAGGCTTCCTCAGCAGCTGAGACTACGTGTGTGCGACTGTGCCCAGCTTTTGGGGGAGGCATTTATGAGTCCATCTCTGTGTGTTTGCAGAACTCTATGGGGTCCTACTTCCAACTGGCCTGCCTCCCCTCTGATCCTGGCAAATATCTCCTACACAGCCAAAGCTTTCTTCTTTGCCTTACCAATTATTTCTCTTGCAATCTCCTCTGGACATTCCTCATTTCTTGAGAGCTCAGCTACCATCCTCCCCATTATTGCATTACAATAGCAACAAGCATTTAATCCATGCAAAACACTGTGCTTCCAACCCTCAAAACCATCCTGTGTGGCAAATGCTGCTACTTCTCCTACTGTGTAACAGAGGCACCAAAGCATGGAGGAGTCACACAGTTATAGAGTGTCTGAACCAACTGACCACAATTGTAAACATGACCATATATGCTATTTTGCTTCTCCAGGAATGTATAAAGGTTGTCTGTTTTATTTTATCTATTACTCCCAATATTTTGTAACTGGAGGATTATCAAGTAACCTAGGTTTATGACATTGACATTCAATGAGCCTGTGGCTCAACGGGCTAAGGCGCCAGCCACGTAAACCTGAGCTGGCAGGTTCGAATCCAGCCCGGGCCCGCCAAACAACAATGACGGCTGCAACCAAAA
>CAUYRH010183557.1:0-21997 GCA_963574655.1 Perodicticus potto
TTTTTTTTTTTTTGAGACAGAGCCTCAAGCTGTCACCCTGGACAGAGTGCTGTGGCATCACAGCTCACAGCAACCTCCAATTCCTGGGCTCAAGCGAGTCTCTTGCCTCCGCCTCCCAAGTAGCTGGGACTACAGGCGCCCACCACAACGCCCGGCCATTTTTTGGTTGCAGCCGTTATTGTTGTTTGGTGGGCCCGGGCTGGATTCGAACCCGCCAGCTCAGGTGTATGTGGCTGGCGCCTTAGCCCGTTGAGCCACAGGCGCCGGGCCATGCCAACTATTCTTAAAAACTAACATAGAAGTAACTAAGAGCAATTTAAAACCCCAAAATAGGCTGGGCATGGTGGCTCATGCCTGTAAACTTAGCACCCTGGGAGGCCCAGGTGGGTGGACCACTTGAGCTCAGTTCATGACCAGCCTGAGCAGGTGTGAGACCCCCGTCTCTACTAAAAACAGAAAAACTAGCTGGGTATGTGGCACATGCCTGTAGTCTATAGTCCCAGCCACTTAAGAGGCTGAGGCAAGAAGATCTCTTGAGTGAAAGAGTTCGAGGTTGCTGTGAGCTATGATGATGCCATGCTACAGCACTCTAACCAGGGCAACAAATTGAGTCTCTATCTCAAAAACAAAATAAACCAAAACAAAATAAATACAACCCAAAAATATTTTCTGAAAAAATACCATATATAAGTTCTGAGATTCTATGACTTCTCAAATTTTAGAAAAGGGTAAGTTCTTCCTTAGTATAGAAAAATTAAGCAAAACCAAATACAAAGCAACAGCAGTGATAATTGCCAAATTGCTTCTCCAAAATAAAGCTTATACAAATTTACTTTTAGTATACCTCCACTTTAACTTGTCTTATGTGACATGCAAAAGTATGCATTTACTTACCTTTAATACCTTCCCAGAAGTCATTGCGATCTCTCCTGACTGAAGTATACTTGCTTAGGTCATGGTAAGTACTCCAGATATAAACATATTTATCTTCTGAACCACTAACGAGGTAAGAAAAATCATGGCTAAAATTGGGAAAGGAAGAAAAAAATTGTGTGTGGTTTTATATTTTTATAATGTTTCCTACTATTGGTGCTTCTACCTTAAAATACTCAATACGTAAAACAACAACTGAGGGAGCTTGTTGAAAACATAGATTTATAATCGCATTCTAGAGGTTCTGAATGTGTAGGTCGATGTAGGGGCCTTGCATTTGTATTTTCATCAAAACTCTAGGAATTATGATACTAGTTAACCCACACAGGGAGGACTGATGATTTAAGGGATAAAAGGGAGAGAGGCAGAGTACTTTACCAAATGGATTGCTGAGTAATTCAAGAAGAAAGGAAGAACCGATAAAAAAAAAAGGGCTGAAAAAGAGAACTAGAAAGAAGAAAAGGCAGGTAAACCCTATTTCAGGAGAACCTCCAGATCCCAAATTAAGAATTAAAATAGTAACGATATAGGGCGGCGCCTGTGGCTCATTGAGTAGGGCGCCAGCCCCATATACCGAAGGTGGTGGGTTCAAACCCGGCCTCGGCCAAACTGCAAAACAGAAAAATAGCCGGGTGTTGTGGTGGGCGCCTGTAGTCCCAGCTACTCGGGAGGCTGAGGCAAGAGACTTGCCTAAGCCCAGGAGTTGGAGGTTGCTGTGAGCTGTGTGATGCCACAGCACTCTACTGAGGGCGATAAAGTAAGACTCTGTCTCTACAAAAATAAATAAATAAATAAATAATAATAATGATATGTAAAGGTATAAATACAGGACACTGTGCTGTAGGGTGTTAAAATGCTTTCTTAGCTTCAATATACCTAAAAGGCTCAAGACAATGGGGATAGGGAAGATGGGCTATAAGCCCCTCTTAAAAGATTACATGAAAGTACAAAAGCAAAAATCCTGAAGCTGAAAGTCTTCTAATCCTGGCTCTGTAACAACTGCAACTTTTGGCCAATCAATTTTATGAGTCTTGGCTTCTTCATCTGCAGAAAAGAGGCAATTCTAGCTCTAGATATCATGCAGATGGACAAGATATAAATATTACATGATGTTAAAGTGAGATGCCAGTTGTAAACATGTAAAAAAATGTGAAAACACCATATAAACATAAGGCATAGATCAATGGAAAAATAGGGATGGATAGGAAGGAAACATTCTCATCTCTTGTGGGAATTAGTCATTGCCAATTTACCTGAAACTTGCTTTGATCTGGCTGCTGCTATTGACGTAACCCTTATATTTCATGGACAGAGACAAATCTCTCAGATCGTATAGTCGGATTCTAGAGTCATTTGAGGTTACTAGTATCTAAAAATAGATCAAAGGAAAAGCAAAAGTTATTATCTTTTAATGCAAGCTAAACTGCAATGAAAAAGGTGTTCCACAAATACAAAATAAATGTACCACGAACTTTCAAGAGTCTATATATAGTGTTGAGAGAGATGGTTTTGAACACTACAGTACCTTGTTTTCTCCAGGTAAAGGCTCAATGCCAGTAATTTTTCTTCCAACCTTGTTGCGCCCTCTAGTAGATCGGACATGTATTTGTGTATGGTATTTCAAATGCTAAAAAGAAATCATATATTTAAAATATCAGAATTAGAAGAAAACTCAAAGATCACCTGATCCAATGCTCAGACATGGTATTATTTGCCCTAATTTACATATTAAGCAGTTAAAGACCACAGGGGATAAACAACTTGTCCAAAACCACAAGTGTTTTACTAAGTATCCAATTATGTAATTTATAACAGATCATCATTTACCTCTGTATCATAGAAAATACATCTGCCATCATATGTCCCAATCACTGCATATTTGCCATTCTGACAGAAATTTGCAGCTGTGATTAATTTTGTCTGACCATCTACTTCATTCCACAAAGCTACTTTTTTATCAGGTATATTCCAAAGGCGAAGCTTTCCATCCAATGACCCACTTAGAAAATACCTGTCATCCTAAAAAAGATGGCAAAAGAGAAAGCTTTCATTTTACCACATCAAGAAAAAACTCCTTCACAAATCAAAATAGTCTATTAGAAGGTAATGTTTTAAAATGTAGATCTTATTGTAAAAGCATTATTCATAAAGCATTATTTTATGCACTAAAAGCAGTAACAACTAGAAACCTTACTATTAACTTTGGAGAAATAAAGTTCTCATTACTTTATCGCATCCTTAAACAGCTTTCCCTAAGGTATGGATGTTAACATTAATAAGATAATGTGTTTGGGCGTGTACTGCATGAAAGAAGATTCTATGACCAAATACTTTGAAGAAATTCTTGAACATTAAATAGGATTCTCAGTTAACTTGCATTCTGAATCTCCAAAGAAGGAGTAATGTGGGTAGCATTTTCCAACTTATTTAACCATGGACTTTGGGGGTGGGGGGCATTAGGAGAGTTAGGTAAGACTATCAAACAGGGCTAGCACCGCCAAAGAACATGCTTTGGGAAACATATCCTATATCATCCCTCCTCCCTGTATATGTAATGCTTGGATAAAAGAGTAACATCAACAAGTGCTCCACCAAACCAGTCATTTTTTTCAATTCTAACACCATGCCAGCAGAGAATCATTTCACTATTAAAATCTTAATCTTAAAACCAGGAGTTCTTAACTTTGGGCAATTTGACCATATAGGAGACATCTAGCAATGTCTGGAGACATTTTAGTTGTCACAATGGGGGATAGTGTGGGATGTTACTGGAATGTAGATGATAGAGGCCAGAGATGCTGCTAAACATCCTATAATGCACCAGACAGCCTTCTCTCCTCCTATAACAAAGAATGTCTATAGTGTCAGAGTTGAGAAACCCTGCTGTAAATGAAACCAGTCTTAACCACTAAGCTGGTCTAATTTTTGCTAACATAAGAATTAAAGATTAATTAAAAGGGATATCAAAACAAGAAACAATTTCTCTTCTCTGCTCAAGGTTATTATGGTTACCCACCTCTGAAAACTTTTAAGGACAATCTAGAAATGATGAATTTTTTATGGCTATGGGATAGTAGGCTTTACTCAATGTCTATCAGTAGGAGAGGTGAACAAGTAAAAATACTTAAGTCTTCTAATTTGGACTTTTATTTACATACATACATATATGTATATCTCCATCTGCTATTTCTTTTATAACTCTGCTACCTTCCTTCCAGTTGATGTTCTAGTAAGAGTCATAGTTCCTAGAAAAAAAATGTCAACACTACCCAATTCTTTCCCAACACCTCTAAAAACTCTCCAAATCAGTATTGTTTACAGAAACAGGGCTTTTGTAGAAGGCTTTTACAAAATAAAAAAGAAGAAGAAATAGGGCTTTACAGTTTCCACAATAAAACCAAATGAAAATACCATACAAAATTATTGACTAGACAGAAACCTTAACAAGTAATAAAATACTACATAACCATCAAAATCTATTATCTCTCTCCAATCTACTCCTTTATGGCTAAAATAATGGTGGGAGAGAAAAATTTGTTCACAGTTACTGAGGGGGTAAATCTATCCTTTTGTTGCATCTTTGGGTGACAGGATAGGGGTGTTATTCAGAAAGAAGAATCTAATGACTTGTTCAAAACTGAAAGGGTACAAACACACATTAAATATTTTTAACTATCAAAAGTTCTTAATTAAGTCTTTACAGGATTCAGAATTATTACCGCCTGTGTTTTAAGCCTGCTCAGGAAAGGAATTTATTCTTAGAAAAAAGCCAGTCTTCTTAATCTGGGAAAAAAGAGGAAGAAGCACAAATATGATTGAAATTCACATTAACAAGACAATGGGGGCAGTGCCTGTGGCTCAGTGAGTAGGGTGCTGGCCCCATATACCGAGGGTGACAGGTTCAAACCCGGCCCCAGCCAAACTGCAACAACAAAAATAGCCGGGCGTTGTGGCGGGCACCTGTAGTCCCAGCTACTCGGGAGGCTGAGGCAAGAGAATCGCCTAAGCCCAAGAGCTGGGGGTTGCTGTGAGCTGTGATTCCATTGCACTCTATCCTGGGCAACAAAGTGAGACTCTGTCTCTTAAAAAAAAAAAAAAAAAAAAAAGACAATGGGCGTTAAATGCCCAGAGATGAGGACACCATTGGAAATGTAATCATAAACCAACATATGGTGGGGGAGGGAAGTTAGCGTAGAGTCAGGTCAAGTTCTCTACTTATTTTAATCTAGCTACTGGAGTCAGCAACAAAATGTGATTTCCCTTGAACTTATAGTTGCAGAAGTTAAAACTAATTTAGCCTTAAGCATTTGGTGGTTCTCTATCCTTTAAGAATGTACAATAAGTCTATAATTCCACGATAGTAGACTTTTCTCCTTTGGCTGAGATCATATGAAATTCTTTCTTTCCAGCAGAAAGATATTAAGGGAATTTTCTACATTGAAAATGAATAAAGAAGGGACATCAATATCAACAATAGGAATTCAGTATAGCTTATAATGAATTTTGGTCTTTGCCAAAATTTTTCAATATCTTCCTGTCTCTTTCCTCCCCAATCTTCTCATGACTATTCCTGCCCATGTACTTCCTTTTCTCATTTACCCATCTGCTGTCTCTTCTTCCTCTGTCTCCAAAACCTTTCATCTTTAATGGCATACTTTATTTCATTATTTATACCTTACATGTCTTATTAAATATTTGGGATGACATTTTCCTGTTATATTTAGAATATAACATTCCTCATATTTCCAATGCAGATTAGCAGAATATTTATTTCTTTTCCCACTTTTAAAGTAAAATGAAACATAAAATTAAACTGCTCTTTACTATGATCTGTTAATAATTTTTTCTCTATAGTCCAATTGCTCTCCAGAGAAACCTGCTTCCCTCATCTTCCTCAGAGTATAACAAAAAAAAAAGTATAAACAGTTACTTACTCTTGGATGGAAAGCTATGGCAGTGACAAAATCAATATGTTGAAAACAGCAAAGGCATTCTCTTCTGGAAATGTGCCATAACCTGACTGTTTTATCCATCGAAGAAGAAAGAAGAAAGTAGTTCTATGGAGTAAATGACATTAATCATTGTATCACTATATGAAAAAACTACTTATACAATAAAAGTGAACTTTTTGGCTTTATGTACCCCAACAGTTGTTATATGCAGTATCAGAAAGAACAAAAAATTATCCAATTCACTTGGAAGATCCCATTTTTTCCCAAACAATTAAATACTATAAATCATCAATTCTAAGACTTTTTCACACTACCTCTTTTGAAATTTGGATGAATTTTATAATCTATGTCAAAAGGAATCTGTCAGGCACCAGCAGAAGACTAAGGTCTGCCTTAGTTGGTATTGCCTGTGCACACTGGAACTTAGGGAGGGGTATAAGGCATCTATTCATAATATTTTCAGTTTAGTTCAGTTATTTTTACATTGATAACACTGGTGAATTTTAACTTACATGGATCTCTAATTGTCCTTTAAAATGTCTTCAAAGGTCAGGCACGGTGGCTCCTAGCACTCTGGGAGGATGAGGCAGGTAGACTGCCTGAGCTCAGGAGTTCAAGACCAGCCTGAGTAAGACTGAGACCCCATCTCTACTAAAAAGAGAAAAACTAGCCAGGCATTGTGGCAGGTGCCTATAGTCCCAGCTACTCGGGAGGCTGAGGCAATAGGATCACTTGAGCCAAGGAGTTTGAGGTTGTTGTGAGGTATGACTCCAGGGCCCTTTACTCAGGGCAACAAAGTGAGACTCTGTCTCAAAAAAAAAAAAAAAGTTATTGTGTACTTGTCATACCTGAGGTGAAAAAATTAGAGAATAGAAATTGTCAAATCTGCTGGATATGGTGGCTCATGCCTGTAATCCTAGCACTCTGGGATGCTGAGGTGGATGGATTGCCTGAGCTCAGGAGTTCAAGACCAGCTTGAGCCAGAGCGAGACTCCATCTCTACTAAAAATAGAAAAATAAGCTATCACCACTAAAAATGGTGATGCATGCCTGTATTCCCAGCTATATGGGAGGCTGAGGCAGGAGAACAGCTTGAGATCAGGAGTTTGAGTTTTTTTTTTCTTTGAGACAGAGACTCAAGCTGTCACCTTGGATAGAGTGCAGTGGCATCACAGCTCACAGCAACCTCCAATTCCTGGGCTCAAGTAAGTCTCCTGCCTCCGCCTCCCAAGTAGCTGGGACTACAGGCACCCGCCACAACGCCCAGCCATTTTTTGGTTGCAGCTGTCCTTGTTGTTTGGCAGGCCGGGCTGGATTTGAACCCGCCAGCTCAGGTGTACGTGGCTGGCACCTTAGCCCATTGAGCCACGGGCGCTGAGTCAGGAGTTTTAGTTTTTATGAGCTATGACACCATGGCATTCTACCCAAGGGCAACAGAGTGAGACTCTGTATCCATAAAAAAAAAAAAAAAAAGAAAGAAATTATTAAATCTCTCGGAATACATAAGAGCATTTTCAAAGCTAGAAGAGGACAGTATAACTGATTTAGGCACTATTGTTATGACCTCATCACCCAGGAACCAAACATCTATATGCCAAAAGCTTCAAGCTGGCAGAAACTCATTATTTCCTAAACACAATCTATTTCAAATGGAGAACTATGAATTATACTGAATGAGGACACTCAAACGTGACCTTGGTATTCTTTGGTATGCCTAAAGGTACTAAACAAATTAAGGTCATAACATTTATTGAGTACTTATGTGTTAGCCATTGTTCTTAGCCAGGCGTCCTCAAACTTTTTTTTTTTTTTTTTTTTTTGAGACAGAGCCTCAAGCTGTCACCCTGCCGTGGCATCGCAGCGCACAGCAACCTCCAATTCCTGGGCTCAAGCGAGTCTCCTGCCTCTGCCTCCCAAGTAGCTGGGACTACAGGCACCCGCCACAACGCCGGGCCATTTTTTTTTTTTTTTTTTTGGTTGCAGCCGTCATTGTTGTTTGGTGGGCCCAGGCTGGATTCGAACCCGCCAGCTCAGGTGTACGTGGCTGGCGCCTTAGCCCGCTAAGCCACAGGCGCCGAGCCATCCTCAAAGTTTTTAAACAGGGGGCCAATTCACTGTCCCTCAGACCGTTGGAGGGCCGGACTATAGTTTAAAAAAAAAAAACTATGAACAAATTCCTATGCACACTGCACATATCTTATTTTGAAGTAAAAAACAAAACGGGAACAAATTCAATTCACACCAACTCATGTGGCCCGCGGGCTGTAGTTTGAGGACTCCTGTTCTTAGCACTAAACAACAACCCTATTGGGTAGGTATATATATATATATATATTTTTTTTTTTTTTTTTGAGACAGAGCCTCAAGCTGTCACCCTGGACAGAGTGCCGTGGCATCACAGCTCACAGCAACCTCCAATTCCTGGGCTCAAGCGAGTCTCCTGCCTCCGCCTCCCAAGTAGCAGGGACTACAGGTGCCCGCCACAACGCCTGGCCATTTTTTGGTTGCAGCTGTCGTTGTTGTTCGGCAGGCCCAGGCTGGATTTGAACCCACCAGGTCAGGTGTACGTGGCTTGTGCCTTAGCCCGTTGAGCCACAGGCGCCGAGCCATGGGGGTAGGTATATTATTATCCCCTTTTACAAATGAGAACAGTGAGGCACAGAGAAGTTGAACAACTTGCCCAAGATTATACAACCCATCAGTGGCAGACTTGGGATTGTAAACCCGAGGGTCTGGCTTCTGGCCCAGTGATTTTCAAGGGGTGTGCCACAAAAAAGATCATTAATTAAATTATTTTTGAAATAAGTTCAAAGCTAAGTATATTCTGTTTTTTGCTCCTTTTTTTGATCAACATAATTTAAGTGTCATGCAAAAGTTTAACTATAGGTTTAAGTGTGCTGTGAGATAAAAAAGGTTGAAAAACACTGCTGAAACCACTACACTGTTCTGCAGAGTGTTTATGTAGAATGTGAGTTATGAAGACAAGATGCTTTGTCGCTTGCTGAAAGTTAAGAATCTTTAATCTTTGATTTTAAGACTACGTTGAAATACTGATTTGCATGCGCAAATGTAATAATGTGTGCTATTTTGGAGTAGTTTAAAAGTATATATTTTATGTAATATGCCTGTTTTTAAATAGATGGCATACTTTATAATTAAAAGTAAAGATTGGTCCAGATGTGGTGACTCACACCTGTAATTCTAGGACTCTGGGAGGCTGAGGTGAGTTGCTTGCCTGAGCTCAGGAATTTAAGACCAGCCTGAACAAAAGCAAGACCCCATCTCTACTAAAATCAGAAAAACTAGGTGCCCACCACAACGCCTGGCTATAGTCCCAGCTAATAGGGAGGCTGAGACAACAGGATCGCTTGAGCCCAGGAGTTTGAGGTTGATGTGAGCTACAATGCCACCGCACTCTACAAGGTGACAAAGTGAGAGTGTCTCAAAAAAAAAAGTGAAGAATTAAACAGTAGAATTTGGAAGATTCATTATAATCTGTGAAACATCTAATATCAATCATTTTTACTTTCAAGATCCATTCAGTTTCAAAAACATTTTGAAGACTGTATATAGTTTGCTTAATAATATCCTGTTAATAATTGAACAAAACCTAAACCTATGGCCCACAATTCATTAGAACTGACATTATTTAGTTCTTACAATAGTCCATTGTTGTAAGCATATGAAAGATATATGAAACATCCCTATTTTTTTTTTTTTTTTTTTTTGAGACAGAGTCCCAAGCTGTTTCCCTGGGTAGAGTGCCATGGCATCACAGCCCACAGCAACCTCAAACTCCTTGGCTCAAGTGATCCTCTTGCCTCAGTTTTTCTATTTTAGTAGCGAGACAGGGTCTCGCTTTTGCTCAGGCTGGTCTCCAACTCGTGAGCTCAAGCAATCCACCTGCTTCAGCCTCTCAGGGTGCTAGGATTACAGGTGTGAGCCACCATGCCCAGCCCCAACATCCCTAAAATATTAAATGAAAGTGCTGAAGACATGTTAAGACTTGTTTTATTGGCTGGATGGCTATAGCTCAAGCAGCTAAGGTGCCAGCCACATACACCAGAGCTAGCGGGTTCAAATCCAACCTGGGCCTGCCAAACAACAATAACTACAACCAAAAATTAGTCGGGCATTGTGGTGGGCAGCTGTAGTCCCAGCTACTTGGGAGGCTGAGGCAAGAGAACTGCTTAAGCCCAAGAATTTGAGGTTGCTGTGAGCTGTGATGCCATTGCACTGTACCTAGGGCGACAGCTTGAGGCTCTGTCTAAAAAAAAAAAAAAATTGTTTTATTATAACATGAGGTTTCTGTTCAATAAATAGTTATTGAATAAATGAAATTAAATATTTTTTCTATTTATTTATTTATTTATTTGAGACAGAGTCTCACTATGTTGCCCTTGGTAGAGTGCCATGCCGTCACAGCTCACAGCAACCTCCAACTCTTGGGCTTAAGAGAGTCTCTTGCCTCAGTCTCCCAAGTAGCTGGGACTACAGGCGCCCACCACAACGCCTGGCTATTTTTTTTGTTGCAGTTGTTTAGCTGGTTGGGGCCAGGTTCAAACCCGCCACCCTCAGTGTATGTGTCTGGTGCCCTGCCTGAGCTACGGGTGCCACCCTAAATAATTTTTCTAAACTAAGCCCTAATCTTAGGAATTAAATAAGTCAGATTAAAATCAAAGTTCTACTCATAACTAGTTTTGTGATCTTAGATGAGTCAGAGGGGCCCAGTATCTTCATTTACAAAACAAAAGATTGTCTACCTCATGAGATTGTTATTTTAAGAATTAACAAAGTAATTAGCAGAGTTAATACTTTGCATGAAATATCTTATTTTAAACAGTGAAATTGCTTTCTCTTTTGTCTTGTGATTTTTTTTGAGGTTAGATTTAAGTTTTTGTGTGAGTAGTACTATTATACCTATCTTGAGTTTCTTGCTTGTACTGTATCACATCATACTTCTGTTTAATTCTTAATAAACTGTTCACTTGTTAGAAAAAAAAAGAATATTAAAAATGAAAAGACCAGATGAAAAAAAAAAGAATTAACAAAGTAATTTTTGGTATCTGGCACAAAAATAAGTCTTTAAGAAACAGAAAATCCACTACAAACACTGATTGTGCTAGACACTGAAGAGAAACAACAACAAGATAATATCTAGGTCCTACCCTTGAAGAGCTTAGAATCCTGTTGCAGAAATTATGTTCCTTTCCTCTAGATGGGGGTGAAGAGTTGGGGAGGTGAGGACAAGCTCTTACTTTTACCATGTGGAGCAGAGACTCACTAAAATAACTTGTGTACACCATTGCTTTTCAAACTATTTGTGAAGGACTGTTTTAAAAGTGAATAGGCATAAAATTATTCTGAAAAACTGCCATAAATATTTCTAAATAGTTCACTCTTGGTTTCTGTACTTTTTTTTTTTACAAATTGGTTTTTGATATTCTTATCATCAGGGAGTAGGGGGGAAAGACCCAGTTTACTGACTGGCACCAGTCCTTAAAAATGCATATTACTCGGGCAGTGCCTGTGGCTCAAAGGAGTAGGGCACCGGCCCTATATGCCAGAGGTGGAGGGTTCAAACCCAGCCCTGGCCAAAAACTGCAAAAAAAAAAAAGAATGCATATTACTCACTTGAGACAAGTTGAATAGATACTAATCATATTACTGCTGCCTCTTAAGAGACTTGGGAAAAATGGAGAAAATGCTAGAAAAGTATAAAAAAAATTATGATTTTTTAAATCTTTGGAATGTGTCCAATTATTTTTGTCACCTCATTTACTTACAGTTATTAGCTATTCTAACATAGGCATCGGCTAGAGAGTTAAAGCCATGGGGTTTGACTCTCAAATACTCCTGAGCTGTAT
This sequence comes from Perodicticus potto, assembly GCA_963574655.1. Lineage (NCBI taxonomy): Eukaryota > Metazoa > Chordata > Mammalia > Primates > Lorisidae > Perodicticus > Perodicticus potto. Next base: position 11,753 of record CAUYRH010183557.1, read on the forward strand.
TTTGAGGTATGTTTTTTAACCTGTATGAACCAGGTTTTTTTTTTTTTTTTTGCCATTAAGGGCCTTTTATTCACATTTATCACATCAGAGATCATCTCTTCCTGGGAAGCTTTTAAAAATCCCTAGGTTGGACTAGGTCATTCCCTCTGGGTTCCTGGCCTGGCCCTTTGGGCACACAGTTATCAAGAAGTGCTTGAGGAAAGTGAGCTGTTTGTTTAGACAAAGCTCTGCTGAGTGGAAAGTGGGCACTGGCCCCCTTAATACTTGCTGGCTGATGGCTTCCACAGCACTGTACCCCGAAGGCTCAGCTCTGCAGTCTGCCACTTCAGGTCCCTAGCACAACTCCCAGGGTCCTTAAAAGTCATCATCATCACAGATGTCAAGGTACACATCAAAAGCCTCTCTGTTGCAGTTTCCATCAGGAGTGAAGACATATTTGTGGAAGGTCCCATCTACGGAGATGGCAATGACAGAGTTGACGTTCTTGGAAGTATTGCGACCAAAGGTGCAGGTGCAGGCTGACTCGGCAGGCACAGTGAAGGTCGCCAGGCTCCACTGAGAGTCCACGTACTGCCCAATCATAGGCCCCACCTTGCCCACGAGAGCCAGCGCGGAGCGGCGGTTGAGGCAGGTATCCTTGAGAGCAAAGATATGGACGGTGCCTTTATCGCTGGAAGCACAGAGGAAGGAAGAGTCGTGGCTGAAGTTAATGCAGTAGAGGGTGGCAGGGTCAGTGCCTCGGCGCAGCTCCACCAGTTTCTCCTTGGATTGTGTGTCAAAGAGGCGAATGAGGGTACCCTTCTGGGAGGCTGAGGCTACTACAGTGCCTGGCTGATTCAGGGACACACAGGCCACATCACTCTGATGGGCACTGATAGTGAACGGAGCAGACGAGGTGCCAGGCTTTGTGCTTGCCAAGTCCACAAGTTGTAGGCTCCCACATTTGTGTCCTGGGAACACTAGTAATTGCTTCTTTAGGCTGGGGCAGAGGTCACAGAGCCCCTTGGGGTTGTCCCGTGTATCAAACTCAAACAGCTTCCGGGGACTGTCAGGGAAGGAGTACACATAGATGCGGTTCTTCAGCACAATCACAATCAGTGTGCACAGCCAGCACTGGCTTGGTGAAGGTGAACTCCAGCACCAGCTTGTCCTTGGAGTCCTTGCCCTCCCGGGCATCATCCCAGATCAGCACTGCTGAGATCTCTGAGAACTTGGGGGTGCTACCACCGCCCACCAGGGCCAGAAGGTTGGAGTGGTGCAGCTTCTCCACCAGGCCCATGCTGCCCACCTGCTCATGGTCCAGGTGCCCCTTCTCCATTAATGGTTCCACATTGTAGATGTGCACACCAGTTTCCATGGCACAGCAAAAGCAGCTTTGGTCTTGGTTGAAACGTAGGATTGTCACTCCTCGAAGTGGCTGCTGAGTCATGGTCCAGGATTGCTCTCCTGACGTCCACGTGTCCCTGACCCCGTTCCCACTTGTCCGTGCCGCCCGGCCCGGCTTTCTGACCTCCCGGGCTTTGGCGCCCAGCTCCAGTGTTCACATCAGGCCCCACCATGAACCAGGTTTTTAAAAAACAACCTTGGGAAGGAAATATAACTACCTCATAAGGTTGTTTTAAGAGTATAAATAGAGAGCACCTGTAAAATATTTAAATTTTGGGCGGCGCCTGTGGCTCAAAGGAGTATGGTGCCAGCCCCATATACTGGAGGTGGCAGGTTCAGACCCAGCCTCGGCCAAAAAATACAAACAACAACAACAACAAAACCTTAAATTTTGTCTATGCTGTCAGTGCCTAAAATGCTACGTGGCACATAGTGATGATGATGGCCATCAACATTATTATCACAATCATAATAGCTAATATCAATTGAGCATTTACTATGATCTAGGCAAGTGCTTTGTATTGACTAGCTCAGTTACTCTCTTCCTTTATAACTCTCTGAGGAAGCTTTTATTATGCCTATATTTAGGAGACGAGGCACAGTGAACTTCACACAACTATAGGAGGCAGACTAGGAAGGAGTCTAGCTTCAATCTCATGTTCTTAACCAGATGGTAAAGTGATCAACATATATGTTTTGAGTAAATTAAAAGTACTTGGTGGGCCTGCCACACTGTCTCACACCTATAATCCTAGTACTCTGGGAGGCCATGGCAGGTGGATTGCTTGAGCTCAGGAGTTTGAGACTAGACTGAGCAAGAGTGAGACCCTGTCTCTACTAAAACTGGAAAAACTAGCTAGATATAGTGGTAGGTGCCTGTAGTCCCAGCTATTCAGGAGGCTGAGGCAAGAGGACTGATCAAGCCCAAGAGTTTGAGGATGCTATGAGCTATGATGCCATAGCACTTTACCCAGGGTGACAGAGTGAGACTGTGTCTCAAAAACAAAAAACAAAAAACATCAAATGCTAGAGATAGGTTAAGGAGAATGACTTCAAAGAACTCTTAATTTTGATAAGAAGGCAGTTAATCCTATGTATCAACTTGGCTAGGCAATAATATCCAATTATTCAATCAAACATCTATCTAGTTGTTGCGGTGAAGGTATTTTGCAGATGTGGTTAACATCTACAGTCAGTCAGCTGACTTTAAGTAAAGGAGATTACCCTGGATGGTACAGATGGGCTTCATCCAATGAGCTGAATGGCTAAAATATCAAGAACAGGTTTCCTGGAGAAGAAATTCAGCCTTATGAGTACAGCATCAACTCCTCTAAGTTTTCTGCCTGTCATCCAGCCCTACAGATTTCAAATTTGCTTGCCACCACAATTACATTCACCTATTCCTTAAAATAAACCTCTTTCTCGAAACACACACACACGTATATGTGTGTATGCATTGTGTGTGTGTGTGTGTGTGTATGTATGTGTATATGAAAAGAAGTTTTGTTTCTCTGGAGAAACCTGACTGATAACAGTTGTCAACAGATTAAATTTCTTCCACTTAGTGTTTATTTTAGAAAAATAATATTAGTTTAAGAAAAAGTAAAATGAGTGCAATCTCTCAATTAATTTACTTTGCCTTTTTTTAATTTTTGGAGAAAGTCTCACTGGAGTATAGTGGCATCATCATGGTTCACAGCAACCGCAAACTCCTGAGCTCAAGTGATACTCCTGACTCAGCCTCCTGAGTTGCTGGGACTATAAGCCTGTGCCACCACTCCTGGCTAATTTTTTCTATTTTTGGTAGAGATGTGTCTGGGTCTTGCCCAGGTTGGTCTGGAACTCCTGAGCTCAAGCAATCCTCCTGCCTCAGCCTTCCAGAGTGTTAGGATTACAGGTGTGAGTTACTGTGCCTGGCCTGCTTTGCACTTCTTATTCTAGATGAATATGATTATCAGATTAAGAACCCCTCAGATTTCGATATTCTGATATCTCATGGCACAGGACGAGGAAGGATTATAAAGACATAATTAGGGCTCAGTTTAAAAACAAGACTACCACGTGAGGTCCAAGCTTGTTCCAGGACGTTCGAGAGAGACGTTTATGACAGATGGGTTATAAAAAGCGTACATAATATTTAAACAGATACAGTAGGAGTTATTCAAAACAAGAGCTCAGGGAAGGCCAAAATACAGTATCTTTTGTGGTACGTGGGGTTCTCCTGACATAGTTAAAATATATGGGCACCACTGGTATCTGTGATATTATTTTATTAAATAAGCTGACTTTTCTCAATTCAAGCCTTTTATTTATTTGTTATTTTTTGGAGACAGAGTCTCACTCTGTTGCCCTGGATAAGTGCCATGGTATCATAGCTTACAGCAACCTCAAACTCTTGGGCTCTTGTCTCAGCCACCGAAGTAGCTGAGACTATAGGTACCCACCACTGCACCCAGCTAATTTTTCTATTTTTCAGTAGAAGACAGGGTCTTGCTCTTGCTCAGGCTGGTCTCGAACTCCTGAGCTCAAGCAGTCCACCAGCCTCGGCCTCCCATAGTGCTAGGAATATAGGTGTGAGCTACCATGCCCAGTCTTAATTTAAGCCTTTAAAAAATATTACCTTTCCCCCCAATATTCTTAGCATGCTTTAGATAATGATTACTGACAAATGTTATTACAAGGAGAGTGTACGATATCATGCAAAACTTCCAATAAGTGCTTCATGCTTCAAACACCTTATATAAAATTTAAAATCTCTCTCCTAGCTGGGCGCAGTGACTAATGAGTGTAATCTTAGCACTCTGGAAGGATGAGGTGGGTGGACTGCTTGAGCTCAGGAATTGGAGAGCAGCCTGAGCAAGAGCAAGACCCTATCTCTACTAAAAATAGAAAAACTAAGGCAAGACAATAGCTTGAGCCCAAGAATTTGAGGTTGCTGTGAGCTATGATGCCAAGGCACTCTATTCAAGTTGCCAAAGTGAGAATGTGTCTCAAAAACAACAACAACAAACAAACAATATAAAATATCTCCTTAAATTTTCACAAAACTGTTAAGATATTTGAAGTGACAAAATAGCCTCTTTATTTTGGAAACAATTTTGCTCTAAGGATAAAAACTCACAAAATGAAGACTTTAGCATTGGTCTGTAGATTATAATTGTCAAACATAAAATTAATAATTTTCTGAATGTAGATTAGCCCTAAAGCAGGTTTGATGAGATGGATCAGATTTAACCTTTGTAAATGAAGTCAAAAAATATAGAAACAGATCTAGATAGATGTGAAGTAATAAGAATAAACACTTTCTAACGTTTCTCTTTTTTTAACTTAGATTAGTATGTAGATAATTCCCACAAAGGATACATGAACATCCAAACACTTGACAGTATGACCATCATAAAAACAATGTTTTTTATCCTACAGTCACAGTGACATAGAATTAATATACAGTTCAAATAAAAATTTCTTACTTTAGACCAAGAAAGATCAAGGAGATCAGCAGTATGTCCTTTATATTTGCAAAATGGTCGTTGCCGAAAGGGTGCATTCTTATCATCAGGGTCTTCATCAGTTCCACTGCATACCTATTTAGATATAAACACAAACTTTAAAACTGTGATGTAAAACTAGCAAAACAAGCTTCATACTCTTCCCACCCCATCTGTTATCTCAACATTTTTAATGATGCCTGACTGAAATTTTGAGACACCAAATGCAAGCTCCCCTACACACTGATCTATGACTTTTAATCACCTTGCCCTAATAAACCAGGAATCCCTGAAGACATACTATCACAAACTTTTTTCTCTCTAACAGACTTCCCACTTTGTCTTTTTCTGAGCATCTGTTCCTTCAGGAGAGGTGAGGCAAGCACCAGGAGGTGATTCATGATTGGCCCAAGCTAATGAATTAGCTGATTCCCCTTCCCAGTTATAATCAGTTTATTTATTTATTTTGAGACAGAGCCTCAAGCTGTAACCCTGGGTAGAGTGCCGTGGCATCACAGCTCACAGGAACCTCCAACTCATGGGCTTAAGTGATTCTTTTGCCTCAGCCTCCCAGCAAGTAGCTGGGACTACAGGTACCTGCTACAACGCCCGGCTATTTTTTGGTTGTAGTTGTCATTGTTGTTTTGGCAGGCCCGGGCTGGATTCAAACCCGCCAACTCTGGTGTATGTGGCTGGTGCCTTAGCTGTTTGAGCTACAGGCGCCGAGCCAGATAATCAGTTTAGACATAGTCATGTGCTACAATTTTCGTCAATTAGACATGAGGGAAAGTATATGGGACAGAGGGAATATGGGGATATTTCTAGAGAGATTTCCTCACTCTTAAAAAGGGGAATACTAGGCTGGGTGTGGCAGCTCATGCCTATAATCCCAGTACTTTGGGAGGCCAAGGTGGCAGGATCTCGAGGCCAGGTGTTCAAAATTGGCCTGAGTAACATAGTGAGACCTCATCTCTACAAAAAATAAAAAAATAAATTAGCTGGCACCGAAGCATGTGCCTGCCATCCCGGGAGGCTGAGGCAGGAGGACTGCTTGAGCCCAGGAATTGGGAAATATAGTGAATTGTAATCTTGTTACTGCATTCTATCCATGGTAACAGAGTGAGACCTTGTCTCAAAAACAAACAACCCCCCCAATACAAAACAAAATAACAACAACAAAACAAAAAAGGGGACATACTAAAGAGACCTTCCCTATTCCTGTTTCTGAATACTGTCTCCATGAGACACCTAAGACTATAGCAGGTCATCTTAGGACCATAGGAAACAAACCCAAAAGAACAAAGCAAAGAATACAAAGTAGGAAAATGGTAGAACTCTATGTCCCTGATGATACTTATCAAGATGCTCAATTAACCAACCCTGGAATTGCCTCAACTCCAGAATTGCTTCCTTATTGTTTAAGCCATTTTCACATGGGTTTCTATTATTTGAAGTCAAAAGCATCCTGACAGAGGTAGGTAGAAAATAATGCCATACATCTCTGCTGTGCATTTAGTTATAACATGCTTTTGTATTCATGATCTGAATGAATCCTAACAACTCTTTGAGGGAGGTATTAACATGATGAAGATGAAGACATCAGGGAAGAACTGAGGCTCAAAGAGGTTAAAATAATATATAAAAGGTTATACAGCTACCTGTGAACAGCAGCACCAAAGCAAGAATATAAGTCATCTAACTGTAAGTCCAGAGTTTGTCCCTAAAATGTTTTAGGTTATGTAGCATGAGCAAAACCAGTGTTAGCTAAACCTAGCATATTAAGGGAAGGGTAGGTAGGATGACGAGGATAGAGAATAAAAGTATATGGAAATATAGTAGGGGATTAGGGCAAAAAGGTACTGTAAGACCACATTATAAAGGGCCTTGAATTTAGGCAATGGAGAGCCAAACACAGGTTTCTGAAAAGGAAAAAAAATAATATGATCTGACTAGTGCTTTAGATACAGAACTTTGGGCAGTAATGTAAAAGATGGTTTTGCCGAGAGGAAGTAGAGGTAGGAATAGCAGTCAGTAAGTTTCAGTAAGACTGATGAGAGCTTGAATTGGAGCAGTATCCCTGGGAATAGATAAAAACTAACACCATTATTTGTATAGAACTTTACAGTTTACAAAAAACATCTTCACATCAGTCATTTAGACAGACCAACAACAAGGACACCTGTACCTTTTGCCACACACTCCTAATCCTAGATGACTATTACTTCCCCTAATTTTGCTACCAGACTACCGAGCGCTGCTGGGAGACATAAAACTGAACAGGATTGCCTCATGACGTAAAAGTCAATGTTTTGTTTAATAATCATTTGTTTTTCATTAAGTCCTTAGCACATTTTCCCTAGCAGTGACTTAAGACCTCTTCTTTTCTCTTTAAACATACATTTTCTTCTCCCTATACTCTTTGTCCAAAATGTTCAAATAAATTGTACCATAAAATAATACATGATTAATGTAGAAAATTCATAAAATATGGAAAAACATAAAAACTAAAATCAAAACCGCCCATATTGAGATCAGGAATTTGAGACCAGCCTGGGCACAAGAGTGAATGCTCATCTCTAAAATATAAAACACCCATAACCTGCTAATATTTTGACCATCTTCAATCTTTCATTTCTTTTTTTGAGACAGAATCTCACTCAGTTGCCCCAGGTAGAGTGCTGTTGCATCATAGCTCATAGCAACCTCAAACTCTTGGGCTCAAGCAATCCTCTTGCCTCAGCCTCTCAAGGTAGCAGGGATTATAAGTGCCGGCCACAATGCCCAGCTATTTTTTTTTTTTTTAAGAGATGGGGGTCTCATTTTTTTTTTTTTTTTTTTTGCAGTTTTTGGCTGGGGCTGGGTTTGAACCCACCACCTCCAGTTTATGGGGCCAGTGCCCTATTCCTCTGAGCCACAGGCGCTGCCCGGGGTCTCACTTTTGCTTAGGGTGGTCTCAAATGCCTGAGCTCAAGCAATCCACCTGTCTTGGCCTCCCAGAGTAATAGGATTACAGGTGTGAGCTACTGTGCCCAGTTCAGTCTTTTATTTTTTTTTTTAAATAATTAAAATTAGATTGTACATATAATTTGCTATCTTTCTCTTAATTATAACATGAGTATTTTCTATATTTCACACTTTGAAAACATTTTTGGCTAAATGATATGGCGTATCTAATCATCCTCCCCTTTTTGGTCACTTAAGACATTTCCAATTTTTTTGCTAATATGGATAGTAATTCAATGAACATTGTGGACCATGAATCTATCCATATTTGACTATTTCCTTATCCTTTAAAAATTTGCTTTTTCTTTTTTTTGCTTTTGAGAAAGAGTCTCACTATGTTGCCCTTGGTAGAGTGCTGAGGTATCACAGCTCACAGCAACCTCAGATTTTTGGGCTTAAGCCAGTAGTTCTAAACCTGTGGGTAGCGACCCCTTTGGGGGTCGAATGACCTTTTTTCCTTTCACAGGGGTTGCTTAAGACCATCGGAAAACACATATTTCTGATGGTCTTAGGAACCGAGATCCCGCTCCTCATGTGTGGGGGTCACCACAACATGAGGAACTGTATTAAAGGGTCGCTACATTAAGAAGGTTGAGAACCACTGGTTAAGCAATTCTCTGGCCTCAGCCTCCCAAGTAGTTGGGACTACAGGTGCCCGCCACAATGCCCAGCTATTTTTCTGTTGTAGTTGTCATTGTTGCTTAGCTGGCTTAGGCTGGGTTCGAACTCACCAGCCTCAGTGTATGTGGCTGGCGCCATAACCACTATGCTTCAGGCGCCAAGCCAAAAATTTACTTTTTTATTTTTATTATTATTATTTTTTGAGACATAGTCTCACTTTGTCACGCTGGGTACAGTGCCATGGCATCACAGCTCACAGCAACCTCAAACTCCTGGGCGTAAGCGATTCTATTGCCTCAGTCTCCCAAATAGCCGGGACTATAGGCGCCTGCCACAACACCTGGCTATTTTTGTTGTTGTTGCTGCAATTGTCATTGTTGTTTTAGCTGGCCTGGGCCAGGTTCGAACCTGCCAGCCTTGGTATATGTGACCGGTGCTCCTACCCACTGAGCTATGGGCACTGCCAAAAAATTTTATTGTTCTTAGAGACAATGTCTCACTGTGTTGCCCAGGATGGAGTGCAATAGCATTATCATAGCTCACTGTAACCTTGAACTCCTGGGCTCAAGTACTCTTCTACCTTGGCCTCTGTAGTAGCTGGGACGGCAGGTTCACTCCCTCACACCTGGCTACTTTTTTTTTTTGTAGAGATGGGGTTGATCTTGCTATGTTACCCAGGCTGATTTCAAACTCCTGGTCTCAAGTCATTCTACTACCTCAGCCGCCCAAAGTGCTTGGATTATAGGCATGAGCCACTGCTTCCAGCCCTGTTGTGAATATTTTTTAATGTCATTAAACAGTCTTTAAAAACAATTTAAAGGCTATATAGTATACAGTTTAGACGACATCATAAGTTTTTATTTTTGAACTGTAAGAAGTTTAGGTTGCTTACATTTTAGCTATCATATGTGGTGACTGTAGCTCAGTGGGTAGGGCGCCGGCCACATACACTGAGGCTGGCAGGTTTGAACCCAGCCTAGGCCAGCTAAAACAACAATGACAACTGCAATAACAACAACAAAAATAGCCAGGCATTGTGGCGGGCACCTGTAGTCCCAGCTACTTGGGAGGCTGAGGCAAGACAATCGCTTAAGCCCAAGAGTTTGAGGTTGCTGTGAGCTGTGATGTCACAGCACTCTACCCAGGGTTGACAGTTTGAGACTGTCTGAAAAACAAAACAAAACAAAACCAAAACAAAAATCCAACCAACTAAATAACCTAATTAAAAATTGGTAAAGAACCTCAAGAGACATTTCTCCAAAGAAGATATATAAATGGACAACAGGTTAATTATGACAAGATCCTCAACATCACCAATCATCAGGGTGATTTGATCAAAACCACAATGATATGTCACAATGATATGTTATATCCTATGTTAGGATGACCATTATTAACAAAACAAAAGATAACAAGTGTTAGTGAGGATGTGTAGAAATAAGAACCTTGTTAATGGGAATGTAAATTGGTGCATTCACTATGAAAAGTGCTAGGGAGGCGTCTTAAAAAATTAAAAATAGAACTACCATAGGATCCTGCCATCCTACTTCTGGGTATATATTCAAAGGAAATGAAATCAAAGTGTCAAAGAGCTATCTGTATTCCTATGTACACTGCAGCAATATTCACAATAGCCAAGACAGGGAAGTACCCTAAATGTCCACCTACAGATAAATGGATAAAGAAAATGTGGCATATATACACAATGGAATATTATTTAGTCATAAAAAAGAAATCTTCCCATTTG
>CAUYRH010183562.1:0-20123 GCA_963574655.1 Perodicticus potto
ATTCTCCTGCCTCAGCCTCCCAGGTAGCTGAGATTACAGGTGCCCGCCACAACGCCCAGCTGATTTTTGATGCAATTCGGCCGGGGCCGGGTTTGAACCCGCCACCCTCGGTATATGGGGCCGGCGCCCTACTCGCTGAGCCACAGGCGCCGCCCCAAAGTCTCACTCTTGCTCAGGCTGGTCTCGAACTCCTGAGCTCTAGCAATCCACCTGCCTCAGCCTCCCAGAGTGCGAGGATTACAGGCATGAGCCACTGCGCCCAATCCAACCAAGTAACTTTTAATAATAGATTTTATAAGTATTATCAAGACTTTGGTGAATGACAAGAAACAAATCAGATCAGAAGAGAGAAAACATTTATAACCCTTTATATTAGATCCCTTTGGTGATGGATCTAAAACATTTCTTTATATCCTCAAAAAAATTGCTTATAGGAGAAGAATTGTACTGTTCATTCTACACTATTTGGTTAGTCCGTCTGGAAGCACAGCTAGTTCTTCTATTTTTAATAGAAATGGCATCATGCTCTTGCTCAGGCTGGTCTCAAATTCCTGAGCTCAAGCATCTACTTGCCTAGGTCTCCCAGAGTGCTGGAATTAGAGGAGTGAGCTACTGCGCCTGGCCAGGATTTATACTTTTAATACTCCACAGTTCTCATTCCCCTTGGTTGGCTCTCTATGTGTTTAATCCTAATCAATACCATGTTAACTGTTGGTCTTTTTACTGTGGCTTGTCATTTTTGATAATTTAATGTTTGGTGGGTTCATGGTCAATAAGTATTTTTTTTTTATTGTTGGGGATTCATTGAGGGTACAAGAAACCAGGTTACACTGATTGCATTTGTTAGGTAAAGTTTCTCTTACAATCATGTTTTGCCCCCAAAAGGTGTGGCACACACCAAGAAGGTATTTTATTTTTTAAGAAGGGATTTGGGGTGCTATAATCCTTGAGTTTGATAATATTTTCTGTTTGGGAATTTCATGTTTAGGAATTGTTGCCTACTGCCTTTATTTTTAAAAGACAACTTTTCTATTGCCAAACTATTTTCGAAAGAGATTGTTCTAATTTATATTCTACTAGCAATTGATGAGAATGCCTATCTTAAATGAGGAAAATTTAAAAGTGCTTGCCTGAAATGGTGGAAGTATATTGGGCAGTGCCTGAAATACATTTGAGTTGGTAAATCAGGGGTCAGGTATGGAAAAATTTAAAGAAGTGAGTTTCTCACTTCTTTGCCCTATTAACAACTTTCCTGTGAGTACATGGTAGCTATTGAGCAGCTTTGTGGCGCTGTAGCAAGGGCGTTGTAAATTGTGTGGGAGCCCTCTTTTAAGGTTTCTCGTCTCCTCTCTCTCACTGTAGAAAGATACCCAAGTGGCTGGTGGCAGGGTATTTTCACCATCCAAAGTTAGTAGAAAGTGGTATACATTTTCATCTATGTCTGAAATTGGCATCTGCTATTTCTTTGAACTCATAATATTTTTTGTTTCAAAATACAATTTTTTGTTTCATAGACTGTTGACGTAATAGTGAGCAGGCATTACTTAGTATAAGCCACTCCTAAATGACACATGAATTTTGCACATTTTTTTATGACATTCCAAATGATTTTCCATTAAAGCTGTATGAGCTGGAGGGTCATACAGCTTGTTTGGCAGCTCATCTCAGTACAGATTGAAGTATCTGTAAGTGCAAGTTGGACTCATTACTAAAAAAAATCTCCGCTGACCTCATGTAGAAAACCAACAGCCTGTTTCACACTTTATTTCATTTCATTCAGACAAGAATGGTTAACAAAATTGCCCAGATAAGACCTAATACTTGTAAGTTTTGGCTGTCATGCTTTGTGGTGACTCAGGTGTAGGTCAGCTGTTGACTTTTTCAGAGGAGGTAGAGGTGAGAACATACCTGGTGGATCTGAGGGGGGCAGACATGTTCCTGGTGTCCTCATTTTGTGCTACAGAAAAGAAGGAGCAAATAAATGGTTTAGAATGACACAGTTTAAAACAGCGCTTTCTAGTATGGCAGCCGCCAGCCCTTTATAATTCAGTTTCTTAGTTGCACCAGCCCCATTTCAGGTGCTCAGTGGCATGTACATCTAGAAGCTACAGTGTTGGGCAATATCTACTGCTCTGTGGCTAAAGAACTGGTCTACACGTTGATCTTTTCTTTCCACGATCATTCAGGGTTCACTCTAGCCTGGGTTGGTCTCTCATCTTTTCTTCCTCATTCCCTCTGCATTCAATCATTCCCTCCGACTCAGATGACAAAGCACTGTTTTCTGTATTGCTTTGTTGGCATCCTTTGTGGTTTCTGGGCACAGATAGCCCTCAGGGAAGCCTGTGTGTGGCTGGGAATAGATCTGTGCCCTGGGAGATTAACCACATGACTCTGGCAGAGAGCCAAGAGTTTGTGACTCTTTTGCCATAAATCTAATCTTTAGAAAGGTTTAAATGCATACCTGGAACTTTTAATTTACCTCCCTCTTCCCCTTCAGGATGTATGTTCTTGATGGGGAGAACAGTCCTGAGTTTTCATCCTAGTTGTACTCCTCACTGACTGGCCCAGAAATTAAGATACTTAATTTCTCTGTGGCTTAGTTGCCAATTGAAAATGCACCTCCATAGCTTAAGCTATCATGAAGATAAATGCCAAATGACACGTGAGAAATTTTGAGGTCTGGATTGAAAGGTATATTTACAGGGCTCTGGGGGGGGGGGGTTGTTTGTTTTTCATCTTTGTGAGACAGTCTTAGATTTCCAATGTCTCATCTGTGGTCTATCACTATAAGACATATACCCCCTTTGATCAGCTAATTGGCCCCCACACTGGACTGTGTCTGCTTCATGGGAGTGACTTTGTAAAGGAGTCTGGGTTTGTTAGCCAAAGGAGCACTTCTCCGTGACTTACATGACAGAAGTAGAAACATCTGGTAGCAGGAGCCTGCCAACCTGAGGGTCAGAAGAGGGCACTCCTGCGATTTAACGAGGCGGCTTTCTGACCCCATGCCCTCCTACTGCCCAGCTGCCCAGTCTGGTGGGCTGCCTGGGATTCCTGTCTGGGAGTTTAGTTATCTAATTCGGTATAATGAACAACCCCAAAGCTTAGACGTGACAAGTGACTTGGTACGTTCATCACAGTGTTTAGCTCTCAAGTCTGGAAATTGGGCAGGACTAGATGACAAGAACTGGTTTCTGTTCACTCACTGTCAGCACTGACAACACTGCAGCCTGGAACATTGGAAGATGTGCTCACGCACGTGTCTGGAGTCAATGCTGTGAATCAGTGGGAGGGTGTTCGAATTCTTTCACAGATGGGCCCCTCCACGTTGGCTAGCTTATGCTTCCTCAGGTCATGGTGGATAAATTGAAGGGCAGGCATCCTGAGGCAAAAGAGCATCAAGAGGAAGTTATATCACCATTTCTAACATAGCCTCAGAAGTCAAACAGCATTGCTTCTGCTAAAATTACAATCCCAAGGGATGGGACTGTAGACCTCACCTATAGATGAAGAAGTGTCAGTGTCGCCTTGTTAGAAGAGCAAGTGGGATGGGATATATGTTGGTGTGGTCATCTTTGAAAAGTACATTTTCCACACCCAATCTTGATGAATCAGAATTGGCACCAGCTCACTCTAAGTCATAAATAAGCCTTGAGGTCTGCTTGGATCTGAAGACTGGGTGCTTCTTGCTTTTAGGAGATGTGATTTTCACTGCTCTGTGTCTAGGCTGCTCTGTCTTTCGGTGTTAGGATTGGAAAGTTGCCCCTTGCATAGCTTTGCATGGTGTTCAGAGTTCTTTGATGAAAGATGCTATCTAAGTACAAAATGGTTTATTAAAACACCCTCAATGTGTTAAAACTCTCTAATTCAAATGATTGTGATGCATGTACATTGTAGGGTAATACTTAGGGAACACCAGAGTCCTGGTTGCTGAATGTGATTAATTTGATGGAATCCAACTAGAGTTTCAATGTATTATATACACTTCACATTTTGATTTAGATTTTCTTATTTGTAGTTTCTATTACCTGTTACTCTTTTGTAACATTTTATTCATATAAACTCCTAAAGAATTAAGATTCATCTTTTTATAAACTTTTAAAGTTTGATACATTGATACTTTAAAATATTTCTTTTCCTACTTCTGAGATAAAATAAATTTCAATAAAAATCTATTTTCCAGCAGCTAGCATGAGGGGGAGGGGGCATAGATAATCAGCTTGGTAAACAAATAACCTATCACTTACTGGGTTGGGTGCTACTTGTAGGAAATTTGAGATTGGCCCACATCACAAAGACTCAAAGCTGCAGATGCTGACGTGGTTGTGGAGAGAAGGGAACACTTTTGCACTGCTGGTGAGACTACAAACTAATACAGCCCTTTTGGAAAGACGTATGGAGAACCCTCAAAGAACTCATACTAGACCTCCTATTTGCAATCCCATTACTTGGCATCTATCCAGAGGAAAAAAAAATCATTTTATCATAAGGACATTTGCACTAAATTATTTATTGCAGCTCAATTTACAATTACCAAATTGTGGAAACAACCTAAATGCCCACCAATCCAGGAATGGATTAATAAGCTGTGATATATGTATACCATGAAATACTATTCAGCCACTAAAAAGGATTGTGACTTTACATGTTTTGTATTAGTTTGGATGGAGTTGAAATACATTCTTCTTAGTAAAGCATCACAAGAAAGGTGAACCAAAAATCCAATGTACTCAATTCTGATATGAGGACAATCGATGCTGGTACATGATGAAGGGTGGGAAAATGGGGGAATAGAGATAGGGAAAGAGGGAGGGGTGTGTGTGGCCAGTATGTGACACACAAGTCTGGGGGGTGGGACACTATTATTAGAGGGACTTTACCCAGCAAATGCAAGCAGTGTAACCTGACTCTTTGTACCCTCAATGATTCCCCAACAATAAAAAAAGCAAACAAACAAAGCAGTAAGATAGAGTCTTCGAATTGCTTCTGTTTTTACAATCTACTGGAGATGATAAAATAGGCATTGTATTGTTAGCATTAGAAACAAAGTTGCCAGTCAGACAGTGACTCATGCCTGGAATCCTAGCACTCTGGGAGCCCTAGGCAAGTGGATTGCTTGAGCTCAGGAGTTGGAGACCAGCCTGAGCAAGAGTGAGACCTCGTCTCTACGAAAAATAGAAAAAGTAGCTGGGCTTTGTGGTAGGCACCTATAGTGTCCCAGCTACTTGGGAGGCTGAGGCAAGAGAATCACTTGAACCCAAGAGTTTGAGGTTGCTTTGAGCTATGACACCACAGCACCCTACCCGGGGCCACAGAGCGAGACTCTGTTTCAAAAACAACAAAAAAGGAACAGAGGTCGTTTTAAGATTTTCTTGCCTTTTTTGGTTCTAGCCTGCCAGTAATCCCCCCCACCTTTTAAAAACTTGTTTTTTCTGCCTTTTCCTTCTCTTTCTTTCTCTCTCTTTCAATTTGTACTAGTTTCAAAGTGTCCCATGTTCCGTTTCTTGTAGCAGTCTTTCCCAGAGGTGTAAGACTCCTTTATCCCTTTTTCTCTGCACCTACATTCACTGAATTAGTGATTCTCTTACAAGGCATTGTTTGTCATTGCCCCTGTATTTTTGGAAGGATACTCCCAAAGTATATCTTGGGAACTTAATTTATAGAGTTTTGTTTAAGCTCAGATTCTTAGTCCAAGGGTTATTTTAGTTAGGTGGACAAACGAGTTTGAAGTGTGTACATCTGATACATTAACAACTAAGGTATTTTGTTTCTTGTTATTTGAGAGCGTTTAGTTAGCACTTATGGTGCATTATTCATTGTTAGCTGAATGTTTACATTTCTGAAAAGATGACAAGTAGATTTTTATAAGAGATAGAGACATTTTAAAAATTCACACTCACATTTCATAGTGACTCAATTAATAGTCTCTTTAGATAAGCAATAAAGTGCTGTCTGTGGTTGCTAATTGTTAAAACTCTACCCTACTTCTGCAAGCAGTTGTCAGTTAAGCGAGGGTAACAACACCCACTGATAAAATTCTAACCACCAGATGTTATTTTAAGTTCTTGGGGAGTGCTATCTTTTCTTACCCTTTAAACTGCTAAGTCACATCCTGGTTTGCGTTTTAATTTGGTGTAAATTAGATACAGCAGACGTAGGTCTGGCATTAGACACTCAAATGAGATCAAATACCCACATAAAAGGAGGCAGTTCTGTGGAGTAAATCTTTCTATCTTTGTTGGATGCAAGGTTATGTTGGGGCAGCAGCTCAAAGCTCACTGTGCGCCAGTCACTTGGGGAGCTTCTCAGGCTGCCCTTTCTCTGGCCTCATCCTCAGAATGTCTGGACAAATTGGTGTAAAGTGGTGCCAGGCTTGAGAATTTTGCAAAAGCGCCACTGGGAAAATCCTGTTTTAAAGCCAGGGTTGAGAAATGTTGCAGGGGGTGCCCCACCCTGCCAGACTCACTCTGGCTCCTCTCTGGTGCTCTGTATCTAGACAAGTCCCAGGCACGTCTCTAAGGCTTCCCACAGGCCACATCCTCCAAGTGCTGGCTCACAACTCCCACCCCGTGACCTCCTCCCTTGTGACTGCCCACAGCAGCTGGTAGATGGCCTACCCCAGGGTGTATTCATCTGTGCACATCTTATCTCCCTCATCAGCGTGGTTTTTTTCCTGACTGAAGCTTCTTCAGTTTCTATCACTGAGGGGTTAGCGTGCGGTGGACACGTAGTAGGTACTTGATAGGGTATATACTGCGTTGAATTTTCATCACTGTGGCTGTTTCCTTTAGCCTCCGGTCTTTTCACTTCCTTTATCAGCCCACATCATCTGTAAGTGTTTATTGCCTTTACAGTGGTTCTCAACCTTCCTAATGCCACGACCCTTTAATATAGTTCCTCATGTTGTGGTGACCCCCAACCATAAAATTATTTTTGTTGCTACTTCATAACTGTAATTTTGCTACTGTTATGAATCATAATGTAAATATCTGCTGTGCAGGATGTATTTAGGTGACCCCTGTGAAAGGGTCGTTCGACCCCCAAAGGAGTTGTGACCCACAGGTTGAG
Organism: Perodicticus potto; assembly: GCA_963574655.1. Taxonomy (NCBI): domain Eukaryota; kingdom Metazoa; phylum Chordata; class Mammalia; order Primates; family Lorisidae; genus Perodicticus; species Perodicticus potto. The sequence goes on from CAUYRH010183562.1 coordinate 7,069, forward strand.
AACCGCTGCTTTAAGACATAGAAAGACAAGAGAGAGTAGCTAAACTCCAGAAGGAGGAGGAAAACCCAGCCTCCATCTGATCTTCGTGTTGAGGAGTGGAGGGATTGTCAGATGACCCATACACTCATCCCTCTCTAATCAGAACATCCATTCACCTAGATCTGTAGTTGCATTGGGACCGCATGGATGGGAAAAACAACCTGGAAGGAAGGGGCTGTCCTGCTGGAGAAGATGAAAATGATATAAAAATCAGATTTCTATCACCAGTCCAGTTTGGAGAATAGAGGATTGTTTCAGTGAGAATAATAAATACCTAGAATTTGAAAATCGCAATATTCCTTGTTTTGTTAACCAGTGAAAAGGATTCTCATTGCCAGGGGTTCCTGTTTCTGGCACAGGAAGCCACCCAGGGCAGAGGTGGTTGACAACTTTCTGTTGTGGACTATAGCAGTGAGTCAAGGTTCCTAATCTGAAAGGTGTGCCCGTCATTGAAGGCCTACAGTCCTTGCACTACTCCTCTGTAACTGAGAGACCCTCAATCAAGTGGCTTTAGCAGGACTGAAGTTTATTTTTCTCTTATATAACTGTCCTAGATATGGTTATTTCTGGACTGGCCTAGTGACACTGCCATCCTCAACTACTGGCTTTCCTTTCTTGGTACAGTTATCACTGTGTCCCGGTCTTTGGGAATGGAGACAGGACAGGGAACAGCACACGCACATCTCTTTGTAGGATCATGACCTACAGGAAGCATAACTTTTGCTCATATCTCCTTGGTGGCACTTAGTCACAAAGCCCCCTACCGGCTGCAGGCTGCAGGCTGCAAAGAAGGCCGGGATGTAGCTTCTTATTAGATGACCAGGAGCCCAGCTCAAACTTGAGAGTTCTATTGTTAAAGAAAGTGAGAATGGATGCCAGTGGACAGCAAGCCAAGGCATGCATGAGAAACCTTAGCAAAATACCACATCTATCAATTACCACTCTCTTCACTGGTTTGGATAAAAATACCCTAAATGTCAAAAGAAACCTCAGATATATCATGAGTGCAGTGAAGTCATGGTAGGAAACCAAGGGACTCCAGGAGGTGTGTTTCTACCCGCAGGGGGAAGGTAGTCCATGAGGATGGAGGGAGTGTACACATAACTGAAGACCAGTTAGCGTTGACTTTGATGGGCAGCGTTTGTTTGGCAGGGGTGAGTTCTTCCCATCTTTTAAGGACAAGAGAGTTGAACTGAAATTGGATGGGAAGGAGAAAACATTAAAACTTGATTAGATGGAGAACAAAAGGTATAGCAAAGATAAGAATAGTAGCAAAGGAGGAAAACTTTAGCCATTCATTAAAAAAAAAAAAAATACCCGAGAAGCAGATTGATCATGATACTTATAGCTAATTTGCCATTGCACAGCCTATGGGGACTAAGCAAAGTAAACCTGAAACATTAAAATTTGGACATAGATAGGATCATCAGATCTGTCTCACCAAGGTTTACAGTGGCTCTCGTGATTAGAACATGATTCTAGAGGGGATTGGTTTGCTTTAAAAAAGCAGTCCTATAGAAATTTAGGCTCTATGGATGAATGCCTGGGTAAGGGGGCATGGTGGAGTGGGGAGAGAAAGTTTGTAGTAGGGTCAATATTTTGGGTTGCCAGACAGAAACTGTGGATACTGCTTTCTTTTCAGAAACTATAACTTTAAAATGGATACCAACCATGCTGATAAAAAAGAGATTTACCCGGATAATTACCCACTGGAAGTTTCAATATGCTCATTTCTGACTTGATTTGCCAATCATTTAATTTTTAAGAAGACTGAGAAAATGCTTCAGGAAAGATGTCTCTGGGTTTCTTTTTGACCTGACAAAGAATCATTGGCTAGTGATGGAAAGTGACAGGAACCAAGGAAGGATGTTTTGGGCATTGCCGTGTACTCTAGGAATATTCAGACAGGCCAGAGAAAAGAATGAACTGATGTCTCTGGTGCAAAGACTTCAAATTATAAGGAGATCTTAAAAGGAAAGGATGGCTAAAATATTCTGAAATTGCAAAGAATCCCAAACAATTCTGGTGAACTAGAAAAGAGGAAGGCTCCTGTGGAAATATAGAAATGTGTTCACACAGAGAACCTCCCTGGTTCAACAATGGTTGCTGGCAACGTTTATAAGTTACTTTTCCATAGAATGTAAAAAATAAATGACATGCAGTCCCCGAGTGAGAAGTGGACCCAGTCTCCAGCAGGTGGGACATAAAGAGTGAGTCCAGATTTCAGGAAACAAGACTAATGTTTTCAGGTAACACAAAAGTGAAGCTGGGATCCAAATGAAACAAACTTACTTGGCGTGGGGGAAGGCTTGGAAGAAGGTTTCATGGAGAAACCAATGCTGAAAATGGTCTTTGGAGGATGGAGGCAATTTCCACAGGAAGACATGAAGTGGGTTAGCAGGGTGCTCCGTGAATAAGAGCTAGCCAGGAGAAAGGAAAGTGCGGAGTACAGAGTGTGCACATGTGAGTTATCAGAAGTGAAGTTGGAGGGTGGTGCCTTTGGCTCAACGGAGTAGGGTGCCGGCCTTATATACCGGAGGGGGAGGGTTCAAACCCAGCCCCAGCCAAAAACTGCAAAAAAATAAAAAGTGAAGTTGGGGTGTTAACAGTCCAAATAGAACTGAGGGATGCCTGTCCAGGACTGTGCTGAGTGCTTTATAGGCATTATTTCAAAAGTCAATCTTCATAAAACCCTGTTTCTACACTAGGAAACAATTCAGAAGTTTAGTAACATACAGTAGAGTGAGTCCAAAGCCAGTTAAATGTAACTCTATAGAGGACAGTTGCATGTCCAGGCTTGCAATTTTTTCTTTAATCCTGTAAGTGTTGGGAATTTGAGGCAGAGTAACAAGCCTGGAGATGAATTGCACTGGGGAGTAGAAGGTGAACTGAAGTGATGAGAGAAAAAAATAAAGTCAATTGTAAGGCTCAATGGCTGTCTGAACTGGATTAGTGGCTTTAAGAATAGAAGAATATAAATCACACTGGAGGGGGTGATGAGGTGCGTTTCAGGGAGAGCTGGAATCTCCCAGTATTGGGGGATCTGGGAGAGCGAGTTTGCCTGGACTAGAAGAGGGTGGGTGTCTTTCTCAGGCAGGGAAGTCAGCGGCAGACACAAGGGATGGTGAGCAAAGCTTGAGTTCCAGGCATGAATCCAGGGTCTGTCCACCAGGCTGGGGACAGGCAGGAGGGTAAGGAGCAGAGTGGTAGACAGCTGCCTTGCGCCAAAGTCATGGGTATTGGTAAGATAACCGGGAGCTAAAGTGAGTGGACAGAAGTGGATGAAGGACAGAACTTCAGTGAGTGGCTGTGTCCCTGGGGAGAGAAGAGGAGCTAGTACACAAGAGATTAAAGTTAAGAGTTATTAGCACATTCACTGAAGCACTGTTTGTAGTAGCCAAGATGCTGAAATAGCCTAAGTGTCTGTCAGTGGATGAATATATAAATAATACTTGATAGGGTAGCATGGTCAACAGCTGGCAGAGGAACATGCCCAAGTTTTATTGTGACTACTGCAGTACACACTTCACCCGTGACTGTCCATCTGTGCAGAAGACACTTTGCAGTAGAAGGAAGTACAACAGGGAAGTGAGAGATGACTCTCTGCCCCTCTCCGTCCTTCAGGAGCAACAGCCCCACCTCCCCCTGCCTCCTGGGTCCTCCTCACGCTGGGCTTCCTGATGCCAGCAGCCCAGATGGGGAGCCCTCCCAGGATGCCAGTGATGGGTCCTCCTCCTTTGACGATGCCAGTGTGACCTGCTCTTGGAATGAGGCTGCCCACGGGAAGCACAATGATGCCTGGGGCCCCCCATCTCACCCGCCCCACTTGGGGCCCACTTGGGGCCCTGGAATGACTCCGCCAAACAGATAGGACAGAAAGAGGCCTCCTTATGTCAGTCTTATATTCTTTGTTCTACCTCACCAGGAGATTACAGTACTGTGACTTGGGGTGTTTTCTTACTAGCGTGACAGGGAAGACTTGGTCCCCTTTCCTGTTAAAGAGGGAAAGGTTTTGGAGGGGGAAGTAGGTCGCACAAAAAAAGATGCAGTGTAGTTTTCATTTGTATTGCAAAATGTGAAAATAAAATGGTTGACTCTTTTAGTTAAAAAAAAATAATGAGGCTCGGCGCCTGTGGCTCAACGGGCTAAGGCGCCAGCCACATACACCTGAGCTGGTGGATACAAATCCAGCCTGGGCCCGCCAAACAACAATGACGGCTGCAACCAAAAAATGGCCGAGCGTTGTGGTGGGCGCCTGTGGTCCCAGCTAGTTGGGAGGCGGAGGCAGGAGACTAACTTGAGCCCAGAAATTAGAGGTTGCTGTGAGCTGTGATGCCACGGCACTCTATCCAAGGTGACAGCTTGAGGCTCTGTCTCAAACAAAAAAAAAAAAAAAATTAAAAAATAATGAAAATGTTATAGATGGAGTCATTTCTCCATATCTGTATAATCTGCATCTGTAGATTGAAGCAACAGCAGATAAAAAATATTTGAGGGGAAAAAACAATAAAAGTAACAATACAACAATAAAAAATAATATAGATTAAAATACAGTGTAGCAACTATTTACAAGCATTTACATTGTGTTAGGTGGTAGTAATCTAGAGATGATTTAACGTATACAGGAGGATGTTCATAGATTATATACAAATATTTCACCGTTTTATATCAGGGATTTGAACATCCATGAACTTTGGTATCCTCTGGGATCCTAGAACCAATCCCCCATGGATACTGAGGGATGAACATGTGTACAATGGAATATTATTTTTCTTTAAAAATAGACAGAAATCCTGCAGTAGGATGAATGACCCTGGAGGGCATTATGCTAAGTAAGATAAACCAGTCACAGAAAGGCAAGTATTGCATGATTCCACTTACATGAGCAGTCAACTCCAGAGCAGAATGGTGGCTGCCAGCGCCTGGGAGGAGGGAAAGGGAAATACTGTTTAATAGGGACAGAGTTTCAGTTTTGCCAAATGAATGAATTCTAGCAATCTGCTGTATAACACTGTGCCCATAGTTTGCAATATTTTATTGTACACTTAAAAATTGTTAATTTTTTGATAAATATTCTAACTACAATTTAAAATTATGTATGCTTGTATACACATACACATACACATCTAAAATTACAAGGAACTAGAACAGTCCCCCTCCAGGCTTATAAATCATAATCAAGGGGAAACACAAGAGTGTTGCAAAAACATGCTAAAGTAATGTCCATAGAACTGGTGTCAGGCATAAGCCAAGGCTTCCAAAAAGCTGTTAAAAGCTAGAAAACAGACGTGTATTCAGAGCCAGAAGTGCAAATAGGAGATAAGATTCTAGGTAAAGAAATATCAGGAGTCAAAAGGATTATTCCAATGCCACTTCTTTTCCATTTCCTTTCTAAAGGAGAGTGCTAACTGGAAAGAACAGAATAACCACCAAGAAGAGGAGCGGAAACCCAGTGGAGGGATAGGAGATGTGCACCCAGCTCTGTTTTAGTGGGTTCTAGGCTCCAGCTCAACCCAGACACACCACGGGGTTGAATTGCTTCAGTCTTCATGGGAACTCTGATAGTAAACTGTGCCAAATGAGGAAGATGGAGATAGGTAAGCCTCCAGATGGGTAGATGGAGTGAAGATTATTAGAAAAAGAAAGGAAATTTCTGAAAACGCTAGACCAGTTGTTTTCAACTGTGGCTGCACACTGTAATCTACTGAGGAGCTTTTAGAAAATTCTGCTGCCCAGGCCCCACTTCTAGAGTTATGATTGGAGTGGCATAAGCTCCTTAGGACCTTCTGATGGGCATCCAGGGGTAAAAGTCATGAGTCCGTACAGATGAGTTCTGTCCACCCACTGCAAAATTCTTCGTATTGTTACTAAACAGTTGAACAGTTGGCATTTCAGAAAGAAGCCTGTTTTAATTCACTTAAGACAAGAAAGACATGCTTAATTACTGTCATTTCCTTTTGTGATTAGGTTACTGGATCATAAAAATATCACAGATGCAGTATTTATTTTAGTTCTACTAGCTTATGCCTGAGGGTTGGGGGACGAGCTCTCCCCAGGCCAGGCACTTGTCTCAGGTGGGGCTGGGATGGAATGCTACCTGAGATCTGTGACATTGAGAATCACCCAATGGTGAAAATGTGGCAGCTTGTGGGGAGGACACAGCCTGGTGAAGTCAGTCTGATGACTAAATCCACTATCCTGAGGGAAGTCTGTGGTTAGGGCTGGGGGAAGTACAAAGCTAGAGCCCATATGGCAAGGAGCCCTGGACATCAAGCTATCCGGCCAGGACTGCCAGACTCAAGGGTTTATGTATAGCAAGCTCCCTTCCCATTTTTAAGGGAGGATGTTAGACTTCTGAAAAATCTATTTGCCATATTTTTCAAAATATCTTATTCTATCCTTGTGAACAAGGTAGAAAATGAGGAATGTGTCAGTAGTTTTTCTTCTGGTGAAGGTTAGGATTAAAGGTTCATAATAATCATTTGGAAATTATGTTTCCCTCCTTCCCCAAATCTGCCTGTAAGTGCCCTCTCCCATGAATCCCACCAGCTTTGAAGCGTCCGTCTGTAAACCTCTGAAAGGCTAGTAGTAAGCAGCTATGGCCACTTGGGTCTCTTTCTGTCTATTCCCTTCTTCACTAACAAGCCCTTTTGCTATGTTGTTTTCTTTTTTAACCTTCTTTTTTAATTAAATCATAGCTGTGTACATTAATGCAATCATGGGTACAATGTGCTGGTTTTATGTACAATTTAAAATGTTTTCATCAAATTGGTTAACATAGCCTTCATGGCATTTTCTTAGATATTATGTTAAGACATTTATATTCTACACCTAGTAAATTCCACATGTACCCTTGTAAGATGCACCATAGGTGTGGTCCCGCCAATTACCTTCCCTCCACCCATCCTTCCCCCCTCCTCTCCCCTCCCCTCCTCTTTCTCCTTCTTGAGCTATAATTGGGTTATAGCTTTCATAAGAAAGCTATAAATTGGTTTCATAGTAAGACTGAGTACATTGGGTACTTTTTCTTTCATTCTATGAGATACTTTGCTAAGAAGAATATGTTGCTTTCTGATTCCGTGCGCTGGGAGTTATTGTGAGTTCATCCTTCCATTATTCCTCACCATGTGTGGTAGTTGGGACTGGCCTGCCAAGGCCAGGAGCCATAGGGCTCACTCAAGAAGATGCAATGGAAGCCACATGGAAAACCACCCAGCATGAGAGGGTAATTAATTTATTTAAATGTCCGATACCACAAAGTATTTGAAGTGGTTTCCAATTATATGCATACTGCACAAGGAAATAGTCAGTAGTTGAGGGAATCGGAGCATGCTAACAAGAAAAGTAAGTGAAGCGTGCAGAAACACTCGTCTCCTGCCACTGGGGACTGTCCCCACAAGCCATTAGTGTGACCCTCTGTCCATCCTAGTACCCCACAAAAGGGACATGTGCTCATTTATAAACTCTCAGTGTCTAAAAGCTAAGAAGCAGCCATCTCTTTAGGAGCAGTACTCAAGAGGCTTTTAAAAGGAACCTTGGTGTGGTGTAAATTAGTATGGCCATTTCAAAGAGCAGGTTGTAATAGGATCTAGTAAAACTGAAACTAGTCCTACCTCAAGATGTAGCAGTTCCACTTATTTTAGAAAATCACCACACAGCTTCACAAGCAACAGATACAAAGGTATTCGTCCCACCACCATTTTTAATAGCAAATACCAGAAACAAAGGAGGCCCTGAATAAAGTAGATCTGGACACTTTGAGAAATTGAATGTGACTGTGCAGTTATGAGGCTTTACAGTGGATTAGCACATTTGTACAGAAATGCTAATTCATGACAAATTAATATCAGGCTAAGGAGAAGATTTCATTGCTCTTGGAGCTCTTCTGCTTGGTAAATCTCCAAGTGTGATTTGCTTGGGTGAGAATGGAATCCACAAGCTTCTTCAATCTGTAAATGCTATGACAAAGAAAGAGTCAGCCAGTGACCATTGATCTCAGAAATATCTTGCCTTGGGTCAAAATTAAAATGAGATAACTTAATAATGATAAAAATAACAATAATGGAATAGTCAACACCTGAATTTCAGTTAAAGGAAAGAAGAGTCCTGTTCTGAAAGGACGGTCAGCTTCTTCTTTTTTTTTTTTTTTTATATAGAGACAGAGTCTCACTTTATCACCCTCGGTAGAGTGCCATGGCGTCACACAGCTCACAGCAACCTCCAACTCCTGGGCTTAGGCGATTTTCTTGCCTCAGCCTCCCAAGTAGCTGGGACCACAGGTGCCCGCCACAACGCCCGGCTATTTTTCTGTTTTTTTGCAGTTCGGCCGAGGCCAGGTTTGAACCCGCCACCTTTGGTATATGGGGCCGGCGCACTACTTGCTGAGCTACAGGCACCGCCCGGCGGCCAGCTTCTTATCAGTTCCTGTGATCTTGTAGTTCTGGGTAAGGATGCTAAGGACTAGACAGAGATGCGGGTACTCCCAAAGCTAAGGCAAAGTTAGCAATATGAGCAGTTGCAATGTGTTTGAGGCAAGAAAGGTGGTTGTTGCCTTCTCTTTTGCTCTGACTGGACCATACCTGGAACTTGTCTTTAAATGTAGCCATCACTGTCAAGAAAGCAGAGATAAATTGAAGTGTAAGCAGAGTTGGACACCTGGGCTCTGGATTCATATGCCCTGAGAAATGGCTGTTGTAAATGTGGCTGTTTGGTCAGGAAGAGAAAATACTTAGTGGATCGGAGGTGGGAATAATGGCAGTTTCAGTACAAGATGATATGTTAGATAAAATGGTTATTCTCTGTAGTTACTGAGGGCAAATCTAGGGCTGGTACATGAAATTATACTGAGACAACTTTCAATTCTAAATGATATCAAATTGTCTAGAAGAGAATTATTTTTTAAACAAAAAGTAAAATGGAGTCACTTGTTTCTATCATGGGAAGTGTTCAAGCTGTGATGACCTAGCCACATTATAGAAGGAATGCCTGCTTTAGTTAGAAGCTGGGCTAGAGTTCAGTTTCAGGTTCCCCTGTTCTGTGGCATGACTGGTATTTTTGCACTTTTTGTTCTGTTCACTCAGTGGTGACAAATAAACGGTTCAAGCATAAACCTACAGGCTGGCCCCTCTGTCAAGGTTTTTGTCTCATGGAAGCTGCCGTGCTTCCAATCTGCATCCACATGCACTTCTGTTGCTGCATGAGCTCTGAGCCATCTGTGATATTCCCTGAAGAAGTGGATTATGAAGGTGGTAGATGGACCAGGAGGTCAAAATCCATACTGTGTTTGAATGGGCCAGAGGAAGCATCTGACTCTTCAGGCCTTTGAACCCCGTCTTCCAAAAAGAGAAGAGGGAGGATACAATAGTAAAATGGTTTGTGGAGGAATTGTTTGCCTTTAGAGAATGACTTCTGCAGACTCTGCGCATCAGAACTCATGCCCTAGAAACAGTCAGATGCTGGTGCTCCAGGACCAGTCATCCAGCTAGCTAGGACAGGTTGGCCAGCATTGCCTCTTAGTATTGGAAGTTACTATGATGAAAACCTGCTTCCAGAAACTTCTGATCCTGACTCTCTGGTCTGTGGTGCTCAGAGCCAACTAACCAAAGTCCTGCTTTGGTCATGTAGCCATTTTGAGATCAGGGTTTTCTGAGGATGCCCTTCCTAAAAAGGCATATTCAGGATTTGAATAATTTGCTTTCACTGAAGACCAGAAGTAGGTATCCCACTTAATTTTTTTTTAGTATTGATTGAAGACATCAATTACTTGTGTATTTTACTGGGAATAAAAATTATTTGGAACTCTATGCCATCTGGCCTTTGTGAAAGTTGTTTCTAGTTATGGAAGCAAAACCTGTTTCTCAAGCAAAACATGGCCAGTGACTGAGGGCAGGCCCCCAGGCCTAATGGATTAATAAGTAGCTGTGTTACATGCCGCTGCTCCCCAACTGCCAATTCATGCTAAGTTGATTCCGTGGACAGCTAGTGGTGCTGGATTATGTGACTTTTATCTTGCTGTATTTATTTATATCTTCTTTCAAAGTAAGCAGAGCACTTGAGCGATTAAAAATTCATCTGTTCACACTTGTGTGACAGATTTTGAGAAATGTTAATATAGAGTCATTGTTTGGGGTCAAAAGAAGGAGAGAGGGTCTCATCTTGCACTGCACATACCTCTAGGAGAGAGGAGTAAATGGGACTTTACAGTCTGGGGAGTGTCTGTTCTACTCAGAAGCCAGACACTGTATCCTCACTTTCTCACATAATCCTCACAATTCCCTGAGCAATGGTTATTGTTATCCCTATCTTATATAGGAAACCCTTCCTGGGAGATTAGAGAGGTTAGTACCTGTGTCAAGGTGCACAGAATTTGTATTACAAGAGTACCAAGTCCATAAAGTCAGCCTTTGCTGCCAGGATACAGGACTGTGTGTTTGTCTTTTATTTTTTTCCCATTCTTTGGTAGAAATCAGAGTTCTGTTTTTCCTGAAGGGAAGCCCCAGCATGGCATCTGCTTGCATGTATGTCATAGGCCCATTTCTTCTGGGTCTGACCCATCTTTAGCCTCTCACAGGTGGTAGCAGTGGGGAGAGGCCACCCTCACCTCAGAAACACAAGCGGTTTTTTGACTCGACATAGGTGTGTCTGGCTTTTCACACCTGTCATATTTGGTGGCCTCCCTGATTTAGAGGAAGGGGAGAGTTTTAAGTCCTCCACTCTTCAACCTCACTTCCAGGGGGTTTGTTGAAATGAAAACAGATCCCAGACTGAATCCTGTCACACACTGAACGCTTGAACTGGGTGGAGCACACAAAAGCAACTGTTTCCTGTGAGCTGGGCCAGTCCTGGCTCTCTAGGACTTGCAGGACAGATTTCCTTGGGGACAGACTCTGCAGGAGGCTCAGCTCCAGGGGACCTTCTTGGCAGGCTGTACACGTTCTGTTTTTTGATCCAGGTGAGGATCGTATGAGTATTTACGGGTGTAGAATTCTGATACACACTTAAGATTTGTGCACGTTAGTATATCTAAGGTATGCGTCAGTAAAACATAAAGTGGAAATAAATTATTGTCCTTAAGTTATTCACACTGTGTGAACAGAAAACTGCTGTATTGTTCAAGTTCATGAACCCTTTGAATTAGAGGTTTTCCATGGCAGGACCTACAGCTGGGGGAAAGCACACACAGGGTCTTTCATATGCACCCAGCTCATTAGTTTATATGCCATGGAATCAGCAGAGCCTTCGGCCCCTTATTCCTCTTAAGGAATTTATCTTTACCATTTTCCTAAGTAGGCATAGTGAAGTCAGGGAGTAGGAGACACCCCCACACTGAGGCCTACTGTCTTAGGACTTTTGCCCAGGGTTTCCCTCTAGTGACCCCAGCCCAGCCCTGTGGTGTCCCCTGGAGCGGATGTAGTAGCTGCCTCCATCCAAGTGACCACCTTGGCATCTCAGATGCCCAGTGTTGGGCTTCTGTTGCCTTTACTCTTTATTCTGCCCCCCTTTACGTACAGTCACCATCACTTGATGCTGGGTGTATTTTGAGGAATGCACTTGTGTTCAGCACTTTCGTCGCTGTTGCAACATCACAGAACATACTCACAGAGACCTGGATGGCACACCTCCCACACGGACAGGCTCTGTGATGTGGCTTATTGTTCCTGGGCTGCAAGCCAGCACAGTGTGTTGCTGTGCTGAATACTGTAGGCAATTATAACGCAATGGTAAGTATTGGTGTATCTAAATGCAGCCAAAGGGCAGTAAAAATATGGTATTATAATCTTATGGGACCACCATCATATATGCCAGTGGTTCTCAACCTTCCTAATGCCGCAACCCTTTTACTACAGTTCCTCATGTTGTGGTGACCCCCAACCATAAAATGATTTTCATTGCTACTTCATAACTGTAATTTTGCTACTGTTGTGATTGTAATGTAAATATATGATATGCAGAATGAATTTAGGTGACCCCTGTGAAAGGATTATTTGACCTCCAAAGGTGTCATGACCCACAGGTTGAGAACCACTGATATACAGTTTGTCATTGACCAAAATGTCATTAGTGGTGTATAACTATATATCCTATTCTTGGAATTTGGCTTCTTTTGCCCTTTAAGCTGCTCTTGGTGATTTTAACCAAATTTTGTAAGAAGCTAGGCAGGAAGATTCTGGGGTGAAATAGATGTATTTTCCTAGGCAACATTCCCAGACTCTGCCATGGGAATGGGCCTAGGAAGGGAGAATGGATCATCCCCCTTTCTTTCCCATAAAGGGGAAACAAGGTGGGATGCAGGCTGCTGGAATAGTGCTGCCAGAGGCCTTAACCCTAAGTGCCAACTCCCATAAGCATTGGGTTTATGCTAACAACCTTGGCTGTTGCCTGCAAAGTGAAATTCAGCAAGGTGAAGAGGTGAGCATGGCCCTCGATATCAGTGTCTCTAGGACAGTTATCGTGTTTTCGATTTGGTATAGTTTTAGAATTCCTGCGGCTCTCATTTTATTGCCCAAGTCTCTCTCCCTTCCTCACATTTCACACATACACCTCTCATCCAAGACTCATTTGTCAGAACCTGAGCCTCAAAAACAAACCAAAAAACCCCAACAAAACTTGCATGTATTCCTGAAGCACTGTGGAATTGGTTGCCATAGCAACAGCTGCACACACACACACACACACACACACACACACCCCATCATTTTGGGCTCCCATCAGATTGCTTTTTTTTCCCTCTCCTTCCCTTTTTTAAACAGCAACAGCCAACACTGTTATTAAACAATCTATTAATACATCTTTACAGCCTCTTTTGGCAGTTTTTTAACTTGTTTGCAGTTGCTTCTAACTTCAGGTACACTTAGTCACACTGCAATGAGTAAAAGCTAACTTTATAAAGAGGCTACTGTGATTTGCTTTTAATCTTACTTGCTGTTGGATCCAAGGCCAAATGAATAAAGAGGTTAGGGGGTTACCTGAGAGAAACATGGGGATTGAGCTCTACCTTAACTTCATTTTCTGACATT
>CAUYRH010183563.1:0-51309 GCA_963574655.1 Perodicticus potto
CAGCACATAAACAAATTAAAAAATAAAGACCATATGATTCTCTCAATTGATGCAGAAAAAGCTTTTGACAATATCCAGCATCCCTTCATGATCAGAACACAAAAAAATTGGTATAGAAGGGACATTTCTTAAACTGATAGAGGCCATCTACGGCAAACCCACAGCCAATATCGTATTGATTTAAACTTAAGATGTGAAACTATCAAAATATTAGAAGAACATGCAGGGGAAACTTGAAGGAATCGGCTTGGGTGAATATTTTATGAGGAGGACTCCCCAGGCAAATGTAGCAGTATCAAAAATACACTACTGGGACCTGATCAAACTAAAAAGCTTCTGTACAGCCAAGAATATAGAAAGTATAGCAAGCAGACAGCCCTCAGAATGGGAGAAAATATTTGCAAGTTGTGCCTCTGACAAAGGTTTAAGAACCAGAATCCACAGAGAACTGAAATGTATTAGCAAGAAAAGAACAAGTGATCCCATCTCAGGGTGGGCAAAGGACTTGAAGAGAAACTTCTCTAAAGAAGATAGGCACACGGCCTACAGACACATGAAAAAATGCTCACTATCCTTAATCATCAGAGAAATGCAAATCAAAACTACTTTGAGATATCACCTAACTCCAGTGAGTTTAACCCACATGACAAAATCCCAAAACTAGAGATGTTGGTGTGGATGTGAAGAAAAGGGAACACTTCTACACTGCTGGTGGGAATGCACACTAATATGTTCCTTTTGGAAGGATGTTTGGAGAGTACTTAGAAATCTAAAAATAGACCTGCCACTCGATCCTATAATTCCTTTACTTGGTATATACAGAGGACCAAAAATCACATTATAACAAAGACATCTGTACCAGAATGTTTATTGCAGCCCAATTCATAATTGCTAAGTCAAGGAAGAAGTTCAAGAGCCCATCAATCCATGAATGGATTAATAAATTGTGGTACATGTATACCATGGAATACTATGCAGCCTTAAAGAAAGATGGAGACTTTACCTCTTTCATGTTTACATGGATAGAGCTGAAACATATTCTTCTTAGCAAAGTTTCTCAAGAATGGAAGAAAAAGTATCCAATGTACTCAGCCCTACTATGAAGCTAATTCATAGCTTTCATATGAAGGCTATAACCCAACTATAGCACAAGACTATGGGGAAAAGGGCAAGGGAGGGGAGTGGGGAGGATGGGTGGAGGGAGAGTAATTGGTGGGATCACACTTATGGTGCATCTTAGAAGGGTACAGGTGAAACCTATGAAATGCAGAATACAAATGTTTTCATACAATAAATGAGAAAATATCATAAAAAAACAATCATTGAGCTATATATTTTTATTGGGTACAGTTTTCTGTATTACATTTCAGAATGAAAGTGTTTCTGAAAAAGGAAATAGGGGGAGAAAAAGAAAACAAATGTTCATTAGAAGATGACGTCACAGCTTTCTAAAAATGGGAAATCTAAGACCAACCTACTGTATACTTAATTTTTTATCTTAAATCTTAGTTTTCTCATCCAGGAAAAGATCCATTTTAATAGTGCTATCTCTTATCAAGTATCTTCAGCAAGTTCAAGGTGCATGCTGACAGTTGTTCTTTGGTGAATGAGAGTAGCAACTGATTAAATGTATATAACTTAAACCCAGACTTGCCTACCTTCATACATGTATTTATTTGTTAAACTTTGACTTTAAGGCATCTATTCAGTCATCAGATACTTTTCATCACATACTAGATTAAGTGTTTTCTATTTGGAAAACAAATCTCAAACACTAGCCTTATTATTCTTAGGTTTGCAATTTAAGTGTAAAATCTTGCAAGAGTTTCATCCATTGGAATAAAACAGTCTTGGAAATTAAGCACTAATTTCCCCCCAAATGGCCATTTCTGTTTTTATTCTTTCTAATTACCACTGTAATGAAGTGGCCAGTATTATGGTAGGAAGTGATTTCAAAGACAGCAATCTCTTATTATGAATCATAGACTTTATTTTCCACCCTAATGGGAGTCAGCCTTAGCTATAGAAGATGCATTTGCAAACTCCATCTCTGCTGAGACTAAAATAGTTTTGGAACAACAGATCATACTTCCAGCTTAAAGAAAGAGTAGGCTTTCAAGCATTCACTAAAACCATAATGAAGAAGAAAACCATCCTATTTTCACTATAGGACCATTTCTGATTATTCTAATCTGTTACTCTCAGGGGTATAGTTTCAGTATCTTTAAACACTGCTATATTAATAATGCCATTTGATAAGGACAGCGTATATCGGAGCAGATTTTAGGAAAGGCACTTAGAAAGCTATAAAGCAGTGAAAGTATTGCTTTTTGTTAAGCGTTTAGTGACTGCACCCTCACCTCTCATAGGTCACATGGTCCGTTCTGCTTCTAACACAGGAAGTTGCCCTGTTTTCTTTTTTGTTTGTTTGCTTGTTTGTTTTTTGCTGATATAAAGAGAAAGCTGGAACCTTTCTGTTTCTGTTAAAGTGAAGCTGGACTAAAGTATCTTGCTTTCATTAGCTCAAAAGGAATTTCTCTTTTAACATTGATCATACCTCATGTAAACGTTCAATTTTCTGTGTCCCTTTAAAATCATTTTCCATCAAAGACTGTAATGTGCCACAGCTTCTTGCCTGTCAGTCGTGGCACAGTAATGCCCAGAATCCTGCAATGAGCTTTTAGCTGCCTCGTTAAATTGATACTGTGATTGTTTACTGCAAAATAAGTAGTGATAAGCATGCACCCCATTCTTTGGTATCAGTACTATTAACGTCAAATAGGAACTGCATCTAAAAATGAGCCATTCTGGGGTCTGCAATTTGAACCACTGAGATTTTTCTGATGCCAAAATACAGAAGATGCTTGTGCTGACCATTTCACTTGTATCGGATTATTTTATCTTGTCATATGTAGAAAATTGACACCCTCTTACCCTGATGTCAACACTAGTGCTGCTAATGAAACAGA
This sequence comes from Perodicticus potto, assembly GCA_963574655.1. NCBI lineage: Eukaryota > Metazoa > Chordata > Mammalia > Primates > Lorisidae > Perodicticus > Perodicticus potto. The sequence continues at coordinate 2,970 of CAUYRH010183563.1, forward strand.
AATCCATTTCCCTCATGGCCATTTCTGAGTCTATTTGGACCCTCGTGTACTGCCCAAGGGTCTTTCTTCCTCCTGTAGTTTTAGTTAAACAGAGATGAATTCACTCTACATTAAGGGTAGTAGAAAATGAATACTACATCTTAAAAAAAAAAATCTACTAATGGAAAAAAATCAATCTGTGAGCATTGGCCTATGCAAAATAACTCAAATTTCATGAAGACATTCTTTCACGAAGATAGGAGAGGCGATGAAAACTTTGGCCCAAAATAGTGTTGGGGCAAAACTGCAGAGGAAGTAAAAGGATCAGTGGTTGTCAGGGATTGAATGGGAAAAGGGAGGGAAGTGAGGAGGCCTGAGCAGAGCACAGGTGAGACTATTCTGGATGATACAATAAAAGTAGATACATGTCCTTATACGTTGTGAAAACTCAGAACGTACAACACCAAGTGTGAACCTTAATGCAGATAATGGACTATAGTTAATAAAGTATCAATATTAATATTAATGGATTAATATCACTTATATTAATATCAACATTAATTATAAGAAATGTATCACACTAGTGTAAGATGTTAAGAGGAAAAGTGTATGTATGGGGTGGGAGTAGGACACATATGTGGAACTCTGCTCAGTTCTGCAAATCTGCAACTGTACTATAAATAAAGTCTGTTAATTATTTTTTTTAAAAAGAAAAAAAGGGGATGAAGAAGATGACCACAATAGGCAGGGAATTTCCTATTCTCTTAGTGGAGATCTGGGTGTAAATTCACAGCCTCCGAGCTTGCCCCCAAATGGGGAGAGTTATGCATAACATTGAAGACCTTCCAAATATGAAGACCTAAAACAATAACTTTTTTGAAACTTTATAATTTCCACATTCATCTGACCCATATAAGAAAAGAGGAGAAAAATATTCCTTACTCACTGAGGCATTTTAATAAACATTGGATGTTCTCATTAAAAAAGACTCGCTTGCTTATTGTGAAAAATGAAATAAGGTGAACATAAAAAATCATTTTAAATGTTAAGAGATACATTAAAATGACAAGGACATTAAAATCAAAGGTCTATAACAAAATTGATACATGTAACCAAAAACATGTGTATTGCTTTAATATTTTGAATAAAAACTAAAAGCAAAGACCTAACAAGCCAGCACTTGAGGTTGGGGAACAACATAGGCATATAATTGCTGATGACAGACAGCAAGGGATGTTCAAGTTGGCTGCAAGGAGTTCAGTGCAGCTGAATCTCCAATTTCAATTAAGTTTTGGCTGCAGAAGGGAATAGGCAGGCCTTGGATTTGAGTTTGACTATTTGGGAATAAGAAGCCATTATAGGGCTTTCAGCTGGAAATAATGTGGTTCAGCAATGTGCCTCAGGAATAAGAAGGGGACGAAGTGAAGAGGGACCAGTGAGGACATGTATCAGAACAGTGCAGATTAGCCTTGATGAGGGTTCCAATGAAGAGGCAGCAAGGAGGAAGAGACTTTCAAAAATACAGGAGAAGAAATACTGCTGCCATCTCTTGGCATGCTCTAGCACGGTCTCAGGGCTTATGCATCTGTCAACTAGTAAGAGAAAAAGGAAAACAACATGATGTACACCAGCCTTGGAGACAGAAGACCTGAGTTTAAGTGATTCCTGCTGCTTACAAGCTGTGAGCAAATAATTTAAGCCCTCTGAGGTCCAATACGGATAGAAAAAAAAAAAAGAATAGATGAATACTTAGATCTGAGTAAAGAGTGACAGAACTTGAGAAGGATTCCCTGGTACCATTTATGACATTGGCAGTTAAATGAGGGCAGTTGGGAGGAGCAGAGAGCAGACGCAGCAAAGTCAGTAAAATTTAATTTAAGGCCTGTTGAGATTGGGTTCTGTGTGGGCCATTCAGATAGAACCGTCCAAACAGAAGGAACGAATCTACAGTTCTGCAGGTCAGAATGATCAATAACAGAGATGATTCATCAGTCTATAAATGGTAGTGGAAATTGAGTGAATGAGATCCCAGGAGACCTTACATACACTGAAAAGGGAAGAGACGTAAGGACAGAACTCTGAAAGACCAGCGACCAAGGGGAAAGCAGCAGAAGAGGATCTTCCCAAGGGTCAACGAAGAACTGAAAAGAGAGAGGGTGAGGAGGCTGATGCTGTGGAAGGCAAGAAAAAAACAATGGCATGTTCTGGTGGAGAATGTTACCAAGTATTTCCCTTCCTTGTTTCTATAGCATTTTTTAAAAATCATAAGAGACAATGAAATCATATGCACATATCTTCTAACTTTAAAATATTAAAAATGTGGGTGAGTTAAATGACTCTAATGATAATGGAGTGCCAAGTAAGAATTAATTTATAAATTGTTGTAGTTAACTTCATGGCACCAGAGTCTAGAAGAAGAAATACGATCTCTTGGCATGACTTACCAACTGTCATGGCAGATACACTTGTGAACTACTAAGAGAAAAAGTAAAGCAATATCTTGTGTGGTAGCCTTGAAGTCAGAAGACCTGAATTTAAACATGATTCCTGCCTCTTAGCAGCCATGAGCAAATAATTTAAGCCCTCTGATGTCCAACAAGGAGATGGCCAATTTGGGAAATTAAATATTATGTTGAGTATTTCTTATAATTCAGTTAGTATTCCTCAACTCTTTTGTACTCATTGCATATTTCCAAATACTAGAAAATTTAATGACATTCTGGAGATTAGTTAATGTTTTCTTTTAGCACAATATTTAATATCTGCTTAGAGGCAGAGTATCCCTGAGATCATAGAAGTTCCTTCCTTCTTTGTGAAAAGTCTGGTGCGAATGCATGCAGAGGCCAAATGGCTGAGACCCCCTTAACTGTGCCCATTTTAAATATAACAATTGGTGCAAAACTTACCATTTTAATTAGATCCTAGATTTTTTCATTGATATTTCTTCAAAAACATTACTTGTAGGTTTTGGTTGAATGTTTGTTTCACAGGTTTTCTAATATTTAATAGAAATGAGATAGTCTTCCTTCCTCCTATTTCACCTGGTCTGCTAATATCTCACTGCAGCTGGAAGGTGACCTCTCCATTAAAACCTAAGTCTTTGTAATAAATAATGGTGGACATCTAAAACCCATTACAACTATAAATCAAATGGTACATAGCACTATCCTTTCAGAGTTTCTATGGTAGGGAACCCTGAAGGCCGTCTGTTACGTTAGTCATTATGAAGGGAGAAAAAGATAATTTGGTTCTCAGAAGTGATCATACTGAAAGCAAAATATATATTCCTTGACAACACTAAATTGGAATTTTGCTTTTTATTGTGTTTTTCTTTTCAGACAGGTTCATTGAGGCATAGACATAATTTAGTAAAATTCACTCTTTCTTGTACAATGCTGCGGGTTTTGACAAACATGTACAACACCAGTGTATATATATTCCCATCACTGCAAAGAAATGAGTGGTGTAACATCCTCATCCTTCTGTAGTCAACTTCTCCATCCCATCAGCTCCTGGAAACCAATGGTATGGTTTCTGTGTCTACAGTTTTGTCTTTTCCAGAATGTCATATAAAATGGAACTGAACAGTGTATACAGCCTTCTGAGTCTGACTTCTTCCCCTTAGCATAACGCATTTGAAATTCATCCATATTGTGGCATGTATCAGTACTGTGTTACTCTTCATTGCTGAAGAGTATTTCATTGTATGGATGTACCACAGTTTATCATTTCACCAGCAATGAACAGTTGGAGTGTTTTCAGTTGGCTGATTTTGATAAAGCTACTATAAACATTTATAAACTGGTTTTTATGTGAATATGTTTCACTTCCCTTAAATACTTAGGAGTGGAATTTTTGTGGCATATACTAAGGGTGTGTTAACTTTAGCAGAAGCTTCCAAACTGTATTTCTAAGTGGTATTGCCATCAATACCACAGAATATATGATAGTTCCAGTTGCTCTATATTGTCACCAATACTTGATATTGCACTTTTTAAAAATAATTTTAGCCATTCTAATAGGCATATTAAGTTATCTCATTGTTTTAATATACATTTCTCTGGTATGTCTTCTTTGGTAAAGTATCTGTTCAAATATTTTACACATTTTTTTGAGTTGTTTATTAATTGAGTTTTAAGAGTTCTTTATTCTGGATAAAAGGTCCAGATATATATTTGCAAATTTTTTTTTCCACTGTGTGGATTTTCTCTTTATTTTCTTAAAAATATTCTTCAAAAAGTAAAAGCTTTTAATTTTAATGAAGTCAAATTTATCACTTTTTTTTCTTTTGTGGGTCATGATTTTGATCATTTCTAAGAAATCTGTGCCTTAACTCAAGATCACAAAGATTTTCTTATGTGTTTTTTTCTAGAATTTTTATTTTAGTTTTAGGTTTTACATTTAGGTGTCTGACATTTTTTGAGTTAATGTTTCCAGATAAAGTGAGGTGTGGGTCAAAGCTTATTGTTTTGCATGTGGATATTCCCAACTTGTTCCAGCATAATTTTTTGAAAAAAATTCTTTCTCCATTAAACTGCCCTTGCACTGCTTGTCAAACATCAGTTGACATCAGTTGATTTCTGAACTTTCTATTCTGTTATAACCATCTATGTATTTATCTTTTTGCTAATACTATACTGTCTGATTATTATAGCTTGAAATTGGGGAGTATGTCTCCTACACTTATTCTGCTTTTTCAGAATTGCTTAGGCTATACTAGTTCCTTTGAGTTTCCATGTACATCTTAGAATCACCTTGTCAATTTCTTTTTGTTAAAAAAAAAAAAAAGAACTGCTGAGATTTTAATCGAGATTGAGTCAGAACTATAGATCAATTTGAGAGAAGTGACATCTTAACGATATTAAATTTTCCAATCCATGAATATTGTGTAAATCTCCATTTATTTAGATATTATTTGATTTCTTTCATCAATATTTTGTAGCTTTCAGCATATTTATCTTTTGAATTTTGTTAGATTTATACTTAAGTATTTCATGTTTTGGGTGCCATTGTAAATTACAATTTTTAAAATTTCAATCTCCAAGTGTACATTGCTGGTATATAGAAATACAATAGATTTTTCTATATTGATTGGAATTTTATTTTCAATTACAAGTTTCCTCCAGTGCTCTTTAAACATAGTTGATCTTCAAAATCACCTAGAGAGGGTGGCACCTGTCGCTCAGTGGGGAGGGTGCCAGCCCCATATGCTGGAGGTGGTGGGTTCAAACCCAGCCCCGGCCAAAAACTGCAAAAAAATAAAATAAAACTAAAGTTGGTTAACCTTTAAAAAAAATCACCTAGAGAATTATAATATGCAAATACATAGATCTCCATACCTCATCTCCCACAGAGTCTCATCTTAGAGTTCCTGGGACAGATAAACTTAGCAATTTATGTTTTACATGCTTCCCTGAGTAATTTTGTTTGGTGAGGTTTTGGTGTTTGGTGAGGTTTGGCAATCATTGTTAAGCATTCATGGAAATAAATCATTTAGTAGATAAGGCAGATATTTGCAATGATGTATTTGTTCTGAAATCTAAGCCCTATTTTTTAACCAGCAACACGTGTTCATTGGAAATTGCACCAGATTACTAATTGGGATTAGAAGCTCATTAAAATACAGTCTACCACCATGCTTGACCAGATTAGCACAATATTGAACAAACTGTATAAGATTGCTTTGGGGAGAGGACCAATAAGGAGTTACTGGCTGAAGAAAGTAATAAAAACGTGGTTAAATTCCAGAGTGGTTTGCCAAGATAAGGTATGGTGATAAAGAGTTCGTTAAGTACAAGTGCTACAAATTAGTGTTTAAGTAGTTTTGGCTGTGGGGATACCTTTACTACCTGGTCATTGTGATATCTCTTAGAGGAATCCAAGAGCAGAAATTGAAGATTGGCCTCCCAGGGGACTGAAAGGACAAAGAAAGCCATCAGGATCCAAGGCAAATCCTGTGTTCCTACTGTTCACATAATTGCTTCCTGCTTCTCTCTGGCTTTTTTCCTGAAGAACAAGTTTCCTCTGCTCCCTCTCAGTGAAGAACATTCTCAAATGAGACCCCACCTATCAAGTGAGGTCTACATGGCCCCAGAACTCACATAAATGTCCAAGTAACCAAGAAGCTCTCATGTCAAATTAGGAGATAATACTTGCATTAAGTGGCCACCTTTAATAAAATTGACTGATAGGGGCTTTAGGAAATGATCTTCTATAAAAGAATCCTCTGAGAAACAGATGAATGCATTCAACTTAACACCTCCCATGTATGGATGCCATGTGTGAAATCTCCCTTCCAAAGTGTAAGTGAAGAATCTCTACCACGTAATTCTGTGATAATAACAACAGAGTATGTCCCACGTAAGTGTATATATTGTGAATTGTCTAATAAACTAAAAACAGCATTTGCTAAATAAAGCTCTACTGCCAGTAAAGAAAACATTTTATCCTGAACACATAAAGGGTAAATGTAGTCTATCCTTTTTAACACGGCCATTACAGAAACAGTATTGAAGTAATTAAAACTAAACTATAAATAAACAAGCTAACTACATAATAGCACCATGGAAATCAGGCCTTTTACTTGGATTTTATACTATGCTTTTCTTTGTCACTACTTCTCAGATTGTCGTGGTTTCCAGATTGTACTTCAGAATTTAATAAAGTTGGGTGTGAGACTTAGCCTTACAGGGCTACCTACATCTCAGAGCAGAAGGAAGGTTTTCAATTGCTATTCTAGTAAGTGTTCTAGAAACATTAGAACCATCATATACCTTCTTCAGAAATAATAGAAAGAAGACTGTTAAGAGTAGAATAGGGTCTTCTACAACCTACACCTTGCTTTACAGAACACTGAGTGCTCTGGGGATTACACAAACTGTCTGAGGTTTACTCTTAATTGGCAGGGCTAGTTTCTCAGCTAAGCAGGCTTCGATGAAACCATGTTTTCCTGCTTTAAAGCTCTAGACAGAGAAAAATAACAAAAGTGAAGATTTAAAAGTCAAGCCAGGGCCAGGCATGGTAGATCACACCTGTAATCCTAGCACTCTGGGAAGCCAAGGCGGGTAGGTTGCCTGAGCTCACAGGTTCATGACCAACCTGAGCCAGAGCGAGACTCTGCCTCTAAAAATAGCTGGGTATGTGGTTGGCACCTGTAGTCCCAGCTACTTGGGAGGCTAAGGCAAGATAATCACTTTGAGCCCAAGAGTTTGAGGTTGCTGTGAGCTATGACTCCACAGCATTCTACCACAGACCACAAAGTGAGACTATGTCTCAAAAAAAAAAAAAAATGCTAGCTTTATCTCCAAAGAAATATTTCTATGTTGCTCAAAGTCTTATAAATGCATCTAGGGTTTATAAATGATACCTGGTACACACATACAAGGATTTACATGACTAAAAACATTTAGATATAAATATATGAGCAATAGAAGAAAATGTCTTAGTAAGAATTTTAGTACCTTATGTTGTGGTTTAGCTCTTCTTAGAGTTGATGTTAATGAGTGTATGGACTGAATTATTTCCTCCACCAAAAAATAAAAGAAGAATTTCATATGTTGAAGCCCAAATCCCAATGTGATTATCTTGAGATAAGTGATTATCTTGTGATAAAGGGGTAGGAAGTGATAAAGATTAAATAAGGGCATAATGGTCAGTGGGATCCGAATTTGAAAGGATAGAATTGGTGTCCTCATAAGGAAAGGATAGAATTGGTGTCCTCATAAGGAGAGAATTTCTCTCCTCCCATGGAGGGAGGGCCATTTGAAGAGCCAAACAGAAGGTTGTCCAGGAAAGGAGAGCTCACCAGAAACCAACCACAACATCTTGACTTTGGACCTCTATCCTTCAGAATTAAGGAAAACAAATATCTGTTTAGTCACCCAGTTCATGGTACTCCATTATGGCAGACCCAGCAGACTGATAGAATGAGCCAGACTGTGGAGTGCATAGCAAAATAATAAACATGTCTTCTGAACCGCTGTGCAAGGATCTTGAAATAACAGAGATAAGCATATCTCCAGAATTTATTGTTTTAAATTTTAAAACTTTTTTTAATGTTTATTTTCATTCTCTAGTGTCAGCACTTTTAAATATTATTAGATGGTCATGATATATTTAAATGTGGTTCTTTTTACCATGAAACTTTTGACAGATTTTTCTAACAACCTAGAACAATTTGAACATGTTTACCTCCTATATTTATTTCAGGTGTGCAGTTTACGAACACTTTGCCATTTGATCACCTTTCATATTATTTTTTCCAACAGTTTCTTTGGGGATTGCATCAAATACTGCAACACCTTAACTGCTTTTTCTAAATTCTTAACTATGACATTAAAAAAATCCTATTCTTTCATTATATAAATTTTAGATTATTTATACTTTTAAGGAAATTTAGATTAACTTCCATTTTATCTTGCTCCTTAAGTCTCTGAATTAAGTTTTTGTCTGTTTCATAAGCCTGTTAAAGAAGTACTAATATCTCATCTTTTATCAAATCCAGACCCACTTCTACATTGTCAGAGGATACATATTGACAATCCTTAATTATTTATTCCTGGAATATATAAAATCTGTAAATGGCAGTATATGCCACCTTCAGCAATAAACCCCAAAGTAATAAAGAAAGTTACCATTAATTACGTCATCTATCCCTAGGGCATTTATAAGGGAAAGCTCTAGGGCATTTTACTGACAGGTGAACTCAAAGGCAAGATTGCGTGAATTTGTTTTCAGAATCGTGCTGAAGGAGTACAGTGAAATATTCCTCTCCACTCCTTCTCCGTCTTGTATGTTTCCATTTTTCATTATCTTATTGTGAAAAAAAATCAAATATTCTTGATTGATTGAAATCCAGATAGGAAGACAATGTACATGGACTTTTCATGGCTCTAAAATAAAGAAAAACAAAACTAGTTACAATGTTTGGATTCACTTGAGCACAAGTTATTTCAGATGAGGAATTTAAACCCATCAGAAAGTGAGACAAAGCCTATTATTTGAGAAAAATTGCTATTAGTTGTCATCATTAAGGGCATAACATTAATTTTCTATGTGTCACCATTATTAATGTTTGCTAAATCAGAGAGGATGACGTTGCCCATTCACACAGTCTGATGTGATTATTTTGCCTGCATGCCATCATGTACATGAGACATACAAAGTGTTTGACACACAAAGAGAACAGCAGAACAAGGACGTGAATTTACAGTGACTCTGTGTTATCTTCCAGATCAAACTCAAATTTCTTGCAAAACACAAGTGAAGTCTTCTATTAACTTTTCTGTTTTATTTATTTGTTTTTTCTTTTTGCCTGCACAGAAGCTGTGTTCCAACCAGGCTGTCTTCACTCCTGCTGTTCTTTGAGTGTGATGTTTGTTCCCTGTCACTGTCACAGTAAAGTGGGAATCCTTAGTATGGCTTGGCAGCTGCTCCTTGGCCTGATCCCTGACTGCATGGCACACAAACATCCCTCCCGCCTAACTGAATCACATGAGGAGTATCTCTCCTTTCTTTCCTGTACCCTCGCCAAATGATTCCACCTTCACGGAATGTCCTTCCCTTCTACTCCCTCTGGCTTATCTTAAGTTCCTCTTAGGCACAAACACCTCTGGGAAATGTCTTTGTCCCCTGTTTCTCTCCAGCTGTGCCAAGTAGATCTGAGGTCAATTAGCACACCACGCTCAGAGCGTGGCATGGTAACACTGCATGTGGTAGACTGCTTGTTAGTCTGTCCTACCTTTAACTCTGGAACAGGGACCATGTCTTCTTATCTAGCTGATGAAGCCACTTTCATGATGTACAACAGTGAGTGAAATGGGGCATTATTCTTTTAGCTCAAACCCAACATGGTGCCTTTGTTTATATTCTCCCTTCTGTGCAAGAAAGCCTTTTGTTCACCTGTCCCAATCTTTCTCTTTTATAAAAAATCTCACTCAGCATTCATCTATGAAGCCCTTTTCCTTCTCTCTTTAATTAGACTGTGTTATTTGTACCTTTATTTTGTGAAAGTCTTACACACCAAATCAGACTAGAAGACTATCTAGGCAGAAGTTGCATCTTTATACTTCTGCACAGCCTAGTGCAGAAGGAACTTTGCACGAAGAAAGTTCCTAACACTCATTGATTGATTTTTCTGAATGAGGAATAAAACACTCTGGAAATAAGGTAGGGCAGACACCTTCAAAAGAATAATGATCTGTACAAGGCCATGGCACCATTTTAAAATAAAATAATTCCCTTTATTTAATAGAAGCACTATCGTCATTATCATCATCATCATCATCACCACTATTTTCCAAATAAAACACATCTATCCTGAAGCTAAGAAAAGCAATAAGACTACTGACATGCTTTGAGTGCATTTATTAGTCAGAACACTGGTCTATTACATGCTCAAGTCTTTAATATGCATGAAACAATATTCTCTGATGCAACAGATGATTAAAGAAATATATTAAAGCATTCATTCTGAATGAAAATACATGGACAATGTAATTCCTAAGGCTCAGAGCAACTACAGGGAGAAATATAAGCTGAAGTAGGTCATTTCTCCCCAGAGAAATTCTATGGAGATTGCTTTCAATTTTTGGTTTTAAATCTAGAGAGTTGAAAAATAAGGTTTCTGGCTTGTTCATATGCAAGCTCTAGGTTTTTTTCCCTTTACAGGGTGGGGAAAAGTAGTTAAGAGAACCTTTTCTTTTCTCTCCGATGAAGACCACTCACTGATAACATCATCACAGGACTGGTTCATTGTCAAAGTGCCAGGAGTCTCCTATTCATTGTGCTAGACCACTAGCTAATTAGGGTCCTTGACTAAGTCCCTTGACTTTTCCTTTTTTGAATTGGCAAATAAAAATTATACATATTTTTCATGTACAACACGATGTTTTAAAATATGTATACATCATGGAATGCCTAAATTGCGCTAATTCACATATGCATTACCTCACATACTTATTATTTTTTGTGGTGAGAACACATACACTCCTAGCAATTTTTAAGAATATAATACATTGTTATTAACTATGGCCACCATTTTAGCCCCTTGGTTTTTGTTAAATTCAGTTTTTTCCTCTTTTAAGTAAGTCTTATTTGCTTACCTCCCATTAACGTGGGTCTGGGAGGCGGAATAAGGTAAGTAATTAGAAATTTTCGGAACAAGGCTGGGCATGGTGGCTCACCCCTGTAATCTTAGCACTCTGGGAGGGCGAGGCAGATAGATTGCTTGAAGTCACCAGTTTGAGACCAGCCTGAGCAAAAGTGAGACCCCGTCTCTACTAAAAATACAAAAAACTGAGGCAAGAGGCTCGCTTGAGCCCAAGAGTTGGAGGATGCTGTGAGCTATGATGCCACGGCACTCTACCCAGGGTACCAGCTTGAGACTCTGTCTTAAAAAAAAAAAAAGGACATTTCAAAGCAAATTCAAAGGCAAGGCAAGGCATTAAGATTAACTTATTCTCACAGATTGGTATCTCCCTAAACTGAATTTACGTACAACAACTGTAATAAATCATGAGACTAGCACTGACGAACGCTTAATGAAGACAGAAGCAAAATCTGCTTTGTTTTTCTAGAGGCAAAAGAATGATTTTGGTGCTAGCTAGCACCAAGATGAAGTCCTGAATTTTACTCTTTGTTTAACCAATCAATCAATGTGGATTAACTGGTATTCGCAGCCAAGCAGGCTAGTCATTAAAAAGAATTTTCTGAGTCTCTGGAATCATAATACATATGTACATAAGACATATAGCAGGTACGTGTATCATATTCAGTAAAACTCTGCCCATTGTAGTTGTGCAGAGTCCAGGCAGGGGGATCCAGGAAGCTGGCTAGAGTGCTTGAGCGTAACAGGGGAAGATAATGTGTTAATTCTCTAGGGCTATCCTAGCCAAGAGCAGCAGTCTCCACTGATCTGTGGGGGATACCTTCCAAGAGCCCCAGGGCATACCTGAAATTTTGGAAAGTTCTGTATGTAGTACTGAGCACTATGTGCACTAGTTTTTCCCATTTAATTACCGAGATGACTACAAGGTGACTAACAGGTGGGTAGTATTGACAACGTGGAGATCCTGGACTAAGGGAAGATTCATGCCCCACACAGGATAGTGAGGAATGGCACAAGATTTCAGCACACTACTAAAATCAGCATGCATTTTAAGAGTTGTTTATATTTGGAATTTTCCATTTAGTAGTTTAGGACGATAGTTGACTACAACAGAAAATGAGGTTGAGAACAAGAGGAGATAACTGTGCCACAGAATGTGGGGCTGAAGCAACGGAAATTTATTCCTTCATACTTTTGGAGTCTAGAAGTTCAAGATCAGGTGTGGGAAGGGTTGATTTCTTCTGAGGCCTCTCCGGTTGGCTTGAAGATGGCGGTCTTCTCCCTGTGTCTTCGTGTGGTTTTCTCTGGGTGTGTGTCTGTGTCCTCATCTCATCTTCTTACAAGGACACGGTCATGTTGAATTAGGACACATCATAGTGACCCTCATTTAATAGAAAATGACAGTGGAGAGAAAAGGAAATTCTTACACACTATTGGTGGGAATGCAAACTAGTACAGCCACAATGGAAAACAGTATGGAGACTCCTCAGGAAACTAAAACTATAACTAGTGAATGATCCAGCTATCCCACTATTGGGTATTTATACCAAAGACACACCAGCACCCCCATATTTATTGCATCACTGTTTACGATAGCCATGATATGGAATCCACCTATGTGTCTAACAGTGGATAAATGTATTAAAAAATGTAGTACATAGAAAGAATTGGATACTATTCAGCCATTAAAAGAATGAAATCCTGACTCGGCGCCTACAGCTCAACGAGTAGGGCACCCACCACATACACTGAAGGTGGCAGGTTTGAGCTCGACCTGGGCCTGCTAAACAACAATGACAACTGCAACCAAAAAATATCTAGGCATTGTGGAAGGTGCCTGTAGTCCCAGCTACTCGGGAGGCTGAAGCAAGGGAATCCCTTAAGCCCAAGAGTTTGAGGTTGCTGTGAGCTGTGACTCTACAGCACTCTACCCAGGGCAACATAGTGAGACTCTGTCTCAAAAAAAAATAAAGAAAAGAAAAAAGAAATCCTGTCATTCACGGCAACATGGACGGAACTGGGAGACATTTTTTCAAGTGAAATAAGCAAGAAACAGAAAGTTAAACACTGCAAACTCTCACTCATATTTAGAAGTCAAAACAAGTTGACTACAGAATGAAAAGTAGAGGAAAGGGTACAAGAGGCTGGGAAAGATATGAGGAAAGGAGGGATCGAGAGAGATTTGTTAAAGGTTGAAAAATTACAGCTAGATAGGAAGAATAAGCTGTAATGTTCTATATCACTGTAGGATAACCACAGTTATCAATAATATGTTATATAGTTTCAAATGCCTACAAGGAGGATATTGAATATTCCAAACACAAAGAAATGATAAATGTTTGCAATGGTGGATATGCTGATTACCCTAATCTGATCACTACACATTATTCATACCAAAATATCACTATATACACCAAAAATTTGTAGTTATTATATGTCCATTAAATTTTTTATATATAAAAAAAAATAAACTGATGCTGGGGAGAATGACTTCAGAGACATTTAAGGTGCCTTTACAGCTCATTGTAAAAATTAACCTAGGAAATGCTATATTGGAAATATCCTCGTAAGTAACTATAAAACTGCTTTCTTTCTAAATCCTTGTTTCCCTGGTTGTTTTAAAGCAGATACACTCAGAAATGATACTAGGCCAGGCACAGTGGCTCATGCCTATAATCCCAGCAGGCTGAGGGATTATAGGCATGAGCCAGTGAGGATCATGAGAAGGCTGAGACAGGAGGATCACTTAAGACCTAGGCTTCAACCCCTATATGGCAATATAATGAGATCCTAACTCACTATAAAAAAATAGAAAAATTGGTCGGACATTGTGGTGAGCACCTGTTGTCCCAGCTACTTGGGAGGCTGAGGCAAGAGGGTTGCTGGAGCCCAAGAGTTTGAGCCCGCAAACTCCTATGAAAGCTATGATGATGCCACTGCACTCCAGCCTGGGCAACAGAACTAGATTCTGTCTGGAAAAAAACAAGAAGAAATAAAAAGAAAAAACAAAAGTAAAGAAATTAAGAAAGGCTCTATAGAGAAAAAAAAGTGGAAGAATTCAGAACCAACATTCAATTTGGTCCATCAAATTTGGAATATATTAGACACTCTAGCCCCTCTTTAGAGACTTGGAATGCACATTTGTTTATTAAAAGCAAGTCTCACTATTAACACACAAAACCCTACTGAGCCTTAACATAGCACTCCCTTGACTGACTACATAAATGGTTTTTTAATGAATACTAATATCACAGTCAACAAGTGTTCCAAGGAACACATCTAGAAAACTGTTAATTTACTATTCTAAATTAACTATCTAAATAAATATTTTTGTTCCTTGTAAACTCTTATATAATTTTCTCACTTAATGATTTGGAAGAAAAAGTCATCTTTTTGTAAAATTTTGATGAAGAAAAGAGAACACTTCTGCCTGAACTCATGGGTCTCGAACTCCTCACACTGGTGATACATCCTTATTTTGGTTGGTTATCATTCAACACATAGTTATTATTTACTTCCGTGCAAGATATGGTCCTCAGTACTTTGGTGGTGTCCAATAAGACACAGTCTCTACGTGTAAAAATGTCAGAGGGAAGAAGAGAAGCCTACAAATCAGTGATTTTCAACCGGCGTGCCGTGAGGGGACCTTAAGAGTGCCATGAAAAGTTTTAAAGATCAGTAATTAAATTATTTTCTAAAGAAGTTTAAAACACAATAAGTATATTTTTTTTACTTTTTTTTTGATCAACATAATTTAAGCGTTCTGTTCAATTGTGCAATGAGATTAAAAAAAAAAAAAAGAAATACACTCCTGCAAATAGTTATAACAGGGAGCCCAAGAGAGGGAAGAAGAAAGTCAGGTTTTGGAAAAAGATCCACAGCCAGTCAACAGGTTGGAAGAGGCTTTATAAGCAGGAGACACGTGAGTAGGAAGGTTTTGGCAGAGGGGAATGGAAGGGATGAGGGTAAGGTAGTCGTGTAACTTGTCATGCAAACCCACCTGCTTTTAAAAGTGAAAGGAAGTGCCATTGATAATTACTCCAGGAAAATAGGCATAAACTAGTCAAGGAGGAAGAGGGGAGTCAGACGATTTGCAGAGACCTTGGGCAGAGGCAGAGAATAGGGAATGGTCTGTCCAGGTTAGGACACTGAGCAGGTGATCTGTCCCCCACCCACCACCAGACCTCCCCCACCCATCACCAGACCTATATGAAGGGGTGCACATGACACCATTGGCATCTGGTTGGAGTCAGAGAAAGGAGAAAGGGTGGAGTGGTGATGTCTACAACAACACTAGACCTCCAAAAACCTACAACAACCTCTTCCCAATTGCGTTCTGAGAAATGCTCTTCCAAAAGACCATTGTTCCAGATGTTGATCAAATCCATTGAGAAACATACCTGCTTCTGTATGGCTACAAGGTATGAATAGCTTTTACATTCTTAAAGTTGAAAGAAAACTTGAAGGTGATATTTCATGATATTATATAGAAAAATTATATGAAATTGAAATTGAGGCTGATAGACTAAGTTTTAATGGAACACAAGCGTACTCACTCATTTAGGCCCTGTCTGTGGCTGTCTTTACCAAACACAACAGCGAAGTAAGTAGTAGTTGAAACAGAGATCACATGGCTCGAGAACCTTGAATATTACTATCTGGTCCTTCATAGAAAAAGTTTACCAGCCTCTGATTTATACCATGAAAACCAGCAAATACTGAAATTGGGGTTTTGGGGTAGGGAAACTTACCAGCACACCAGTGGGATATGTTCTTTTTGGGTTTCCAGGTGGTTGAGGAAATACAGTAATGCTGTAAACAAATGATGAAGTGACAAAGGATGACTTGGTAAGGGAATAAGGTGGCAACTGGTCTGGTTATGACAAGATTAAGCTGCTGGGGCTGGAAATAAAAATTTTGGAACCACCCAGCAGAGGTGATAGTTGAGGAAATCTGGGCTGGGAAGATCTGGTGAGTTTGGTTGAAGATGAAGACACAAAAGGATTCAAGGAAAACGGCATGGTTTGTGTTAGGGAGGAGGAAATACTTGAAGGAAGGATGAGAAAACCCATCAGATATGGTGGTTGGGAGGTCTTTTACGATCTGAGCCTGATTTCAGGGGACCAAAGGGAGGATGAAGAGGGAGTATCAACAACCATGGACTGTTTTTTCAAGTGGACAAATAGTGGTGACAGCTTGAAGGAGAAACCAAGTTTAAGAAAAACAATACAAAAAATATTCAGTTGTGGGGATACTTGAGTTGGCCTGAAGTCTGAAAGGAAATGGGAGATTATTAATGGAAAGAAATTTTTGAAGAAATAAAAGAGATGACACAAATAGTGCAGTGACATCTCAGGGAGAAGGGAGGGGATTTGAGAAAGCAGACATTTCTTCCCCTAAGGAGAGAAGAAAGGAAAGGAAATGTAAAGAAAGCTGAAGGTAAAGAGGGATGAAGTTGAGAATACCTACGTGGTCTCAAAGAATGGCAGGCATCGTGATTTGTAGAGAAGACGATCCGAGCCTACAGGGAACAGAAAGACAGAGGAACAGACAGGGCGCTGTGCAACTTGACTAACTGGAGTCACCTGCTCTCCCTGATGCCATGTTGTCCATTCAGGACACAGTCTGGTTCTCAACCAAGACTCATTTGTGCATATCTGAAATACCCTGCTCCTTGGAAGAGGAAGGAGAGGAAGGATGCCACAAATGCTTAGTGACTGGTGTTCACGGACTTGTATAAGTGAAGCCTTTCAGGCGAGTGACATCATCCACCCATCACTCACGAAGTGGTAGGCACCGGGCTGAGCTCGGAAGCTATGAAGACGGACACAGAAGCATCTTCATCTTCAGGAAGCTTGCAATCTAGCCCAGATTTGAGTTCAAGCCTTTGATTGGACTGTTGATGGTTTACTGCAGAATTCAGTGCTCTAGAGATAAGAGCCATCAGCAATTCGGAGTACAGGACAGCAGCGTTGGTAAATCACTGGAAGGCAGAGCTGGGCAACGTGGCACGTGGGCCACCTGGGTTGGTACTATTTACATTATATTATATTAGGTAGGTATTAAATAGTGGTGAGTTAAATGTATTAATTTGCCTTTCAACTCACTACAGCTTTTTAAAACTGTGCTATTTGCATAAATAACCATACTTTGCTATGCTGATTATCTCCACTGTGAATTATTTTTATGTGTGCTTCCCCACCACACAGCAGAAAAGTTAAATTGGCACAAACATACAGTTAGATGGAATAAATTCAGTTTGTAACAGAGCAGGTGACCACAGTTAGTCAAGAATGTACTGTACTCAAGTTGACACATGCCCTAAATAGCCTGATTTGATCACTAAGCATTATATACATGTACCAAAGCTTCACGTGTACCCCATAAATTTGTACAAATAAAAAAGAAAATAGAAACTTTTTAAAGTTAAACTGAAAACAACCCTAAGAGCGAATCATGAATTAAGACTGACTTTAAAGTGCCTTCTGATGTTTAAAGAAAATGTTTGTTTATAGACTAGTTAATGACATATTTAAAGTAACTGAAAATCTGTCCACCTATAGCCTTAACTAACAATATGACAAACAAGGGAACCACAAATCTGAATTAAAAAGGAAATGGAAAGCATTTACAGCATCAGCCTAATAATGAGTAATTTTTAGTTAATCAAAGACCCACTCCTTTTTTTTCTCAATGAGAAACCAAATATGTTACCTATTTCTTAAGAAACCAGTTTTAGACGCACTAGGATGTCTAAATGTGGAGGGGTTATACCCTCATTTTTCACACACCCATTTTGTACTATAATCGAGCCCATGATACGTTCAAGTGGCAATTCTTCTGGATCTTTCCAGGCCAAAATAAAACATTACACATTAAATGCTGGTGAGATGACAAAATTGCCTTTCATATTCGTAAGTTGGGTCCCTCTCAGGGTGCTATTGCCAGTGATTTTTGAATCGTATATTTCTAGATTTTTGAATCCGTATTGTTAATACAGAAAGATCTAACTATGCTTGTACCTGGGTTGACACTTGGGCTAAAAATAATAAAAATAATTATTATTCATTACATTATTAGTTAATAATGGCTTCAGACATGCCGAGTGCGCCAGCGTTCCTTGCTCTGTTCTGAATAAAGAGGCAGCTCCCCTGTGTTTGTGTTTTTGCTGTAAAGAGATCTATCACTATTTTGGTCAGCCGCCTTGTCGTTTTACACACGCACTCACACACACACACACAGAGAAACAAATGATCTCCCCACACTTCATTCATGTCAGAACTCAACAGCTTGAGTAGCACAAATATTCTGCAGTCACTCATGAAAAGAAATTTTTAATAATAAATATCTAACAATTAATGGGCTGGTAGCTGCAATTGTCTTCAGGGCATAATATCTAATTTCCTTGCAATGTTTCATATCCTTACTTTTCACGCTGCAACAGTCTATCATTAAAACCAAATGTAGGTTTCTATCACTTTTATTTATTTTTCAAATCAACTTATAAATCAGTGCCAGGCCTTGTTACAGATGAGTTCCAATAAATTATCGGCTGTGGACAAATTCTGAATGTTAAACACTTCCTTTCTCTTTCTCCCGCCCTGGGTCCTTGTCTGTCTCTTTCTCCCCATTGTTTTTCCCCTCTCCAGCTCGGAGAGGCCCTCTAGGCCTACATACCTCACTGGCGGTGCTTTGGGTAACAGTCACTGAGACAGCCCTTAGTACTTAATTAGGTGCTATTTAAATAATGCAAAAAGACATTTATTTCTTACAGAAAAATATCAATACGGGAGACAAGAAGAGTTTTACAGTCCTTGGGAAATTTACCTTTCTGGATTCCAACAGTGAACACATTCTTGTTAGAGGCTTTTTTACATCCTCTCAGCAGCCCGAGAAGGAAGACCTGAGTGTTTTTCACATACATCAGTCTGTGAAGCAGCCTGTCGCCCTTCCCCAGACTGCCCCGTCACCTCTCTGGAGCCTTTTTGCATACTTTGGCAGGCTCCTTCGAAGTCTCCTTGGAAGGGTCTGTGGCCACAGTGTCTGGCTTTCTGCTCCCACTGACATGATCTCAGGGGAACATGAAGAACACAGGAGACAGGAGACGGCCTTTCTGTAAGACGGAGAACAAAGATTCTAAACCGAGCCTACTGCAAATTGTACTCTGGACAAACTCGGGAAAGCTCTCTCAAATGCCATCTGTAATATGTGAGTTCCAGGAGGTTTTGGAGTTGGACTTCTAGTGATCTGGCTTTCAAGATTAAGCAAACCTCCTTCCTAATGGAGGTCCACAGCAGCCAACGTACAGGGACCATCCGACAAGTTGGGTTCTACAGTTGATCCTGGCGAGACAGGTCCCAAATATAGTTCTGCAAGGCAACACCCATGAGATACGAAGTGGGGAGCTGGGCAGGATGCCTTTCCTCCCCACAATTAGGAATTTCTACCGTGAGAATTGTGCATTTGGGTGAAGGTGTTGCCTTTGGAGGGTGTCCCTGGGAGAAACCACACCTGACTCACGGGGCCTCTTTCTGCTTGCCTAAGAACCCTGCCCACACCTGCCATGATTTTTATTTCATTCTTCATTCTACTAGCATGTATACTCGCTGAAGGCAGAGAATAAGCTTACTCGTTTCTGTTTTCTCCACAGCACCTTAGTACTGTCCTGAGCATTGTTTGGTGTTCACTATTGGACTGGTATGTTTGATGCAGGAGAAAGGCGAAATGAGTGAAGGGCGGGCATACTCCAGAGATCTAGTTGAGTTTGTGAGGAAGAAGTATTAGATGTCTTAGAGCAAGTGGGTGGAGCCCAAATCAAACACTGTCATTTCATCATTTTGACCACGGCTAACCTTTTGCTTGCAATGTAGTCAAAAACATCCAGAAGGGTACAGGTGAAACTTACTAAATGCAGAATACAAATGTTTTCATACAATAACCAAGAAAATCCCATGAAGGTTATGTCAAACAGTTGGATGAAAATATTTCAGATTGTATATGGAGCCAGCACATTGTACCCCATGACTGCACTAATGTACACAGCTATGATTTAACAACAACAAAAAAAATCCGTTGAGCACACATCTGCCAGGCATTATGCCTGGTATGAAGATGAACAAAACAAAAGCCTTGTCTTCGTGTAGATGAGAGCCCCAAAATGAGGTGAACAGTAACAATGCAACCTCATACAAACTATGCTGCAGGTCTGCACGTGAGGACATTGGAATGAAGATGAGGAGAAGACTAGAAAAAAAAGGCAACGACACCTGACTTCAGTCCTAAGAACAGCTGGAGTTCAAGTGATTGGCCAGGAGACAGGCAACTCAGGGGAAATCTCTCTCACACACACACCGCATATCTAAGTCCAGCCTATGTCTATCTCCTGAGCCTCACCTGCATGTTTAACTGCCCACTGGAGGCCTCCTTTTGCATTTCTCATAGGCACTTCAGAATTACTTTAGCCAAAATTTACTTTAGCACAGTTATTTCCCCCAAGCCAATTTCCTCTCCTTCCACTTTCCTCTTTGAATGGAACAAATATCCACCCAGTTGCCCAATCCATAAATCTGGAATCATCCTTAACTATTCTTTCTCTCTCTTTCTGCCAACACAAAACCTATCATCAATTTTTATAAATTCTACTTCCTCTGTATTTTCACATCCATCATTTTTCTAATCCTAAAGGTGACCACTTTCACCTGGATTACTGAGGCTGATCATAATAAATCTCCCTAAATCTATTCTTGACGATTCTCACCTCTAGGTTGTTTTCCATACTGGGGAGAGAAAAATGCTTTCTCTGGTGTTGTGTGGAATCCTCACACTTTCACATAGTTCACAAAGCCTGGAAGACCAGGCTTGTGCTTCTCTGCCAGCTGTAACCCTGTGAACCAGCCTACCAAATTGTGTTTGGTTCCTTGACCCCTTGGCCTCTCTCTTGCTTACAAGCCTTGTGTAAACTCTTATTTGCCCAGAAAATTTCTATCCCTCTTCCCTGCCCCTTCCTTCCCCATCCTTCCTAGCTCCTACTTAGCCTTCTGGTTTTAGCACAGACCTCACTTCCACCATGAAGCCACCCTTGATTCTCCAGTTGCAGTTAAGAGTCCTCCTTGGCCTTTTTGGTACCTGTATTTCTCTATTATAACACTCAGTATGCAGTTTTGTTAATAGATTCATTAATGTCTTGATTTCACACTGGACTATAAACCCTGTGAGTTTTGGTAATTGTTGAATCCTTGGTGCTTATTACATAGCAGGTTTTTAATCCATACTACTGATGCTCCAAAGGAAGAAGGAACAAAGGGAGGGAAACATGAAAAAATAAGCAACTTTGTGTGAACTGAAGTATTCATAACTACAGCAATGCATTAGGGGAAATGGAGGGGATCAGACTCCACAAGCCGATCCTACCTTATGCACAGACAACAGGGATATATTTGAAGTGTGTAGAGCAACTACTGAAACTCACAAACATAAAGTGATGTTGTTAGATGAAGCCTATAATTCCCAGGGGGAAAAATTAATGTAAAATCCAGTAGAGGGACTAAATACACAAGTGTTTGCATGTATGAGAACAAAATAAGAGAATAATCAATTTTAAGAGATGTGGTAGAGACTGTAAGTGCAACAAAAGTTCCTAGAAGGGAGATATCAGGGCTTGAATAATCATGGAAGAAATGTGACATGTTGGATATTGGGTAGGACATTTGGCTTTGCAGTGGGAGCTGTGAATAACAAGAAGGAAAAGAACAACAGTAACAACAACAAATGAGATTAAGAACTATGTTCTGAGCATTACATCAGGCCCTTTAAGAACCATATCCCTACGAGTTAGGTATTGTTGTAATAAGCCCCCTTATAGCTAAAGGGGTATTGGAAATGGTTGAGATAGTTCTTGAAGCTAAGGCTGTCTGTCCACAAAAGGACACAGCTTGTCCACTTGGCAATGATGCCTTTGGGATATTGAGCATAGATTTTGATAACAGATAAACCTGATTTTGTACCTCAGCTCCACCACGGCCATGGGACTTGGGGCAAGTTGTTAAACTGCTTGAAGACCCTGGGGGATAACTTCCTTTATCCCCATGTTACAGGATTCCCCCGAGCTCCTTATAAAATGGGGATAATTTTCAGATTCATTTTGAGGATTAATAAATGTCATGTTTCTAAAGCCCTAGCACTGGTGTCCAATGCATTAGAGGCACATGATGTACAATAACTATTCTAAAATAAGTTGACAAGCAGATAGGATTTTATTACACAGTGGACAAGGGAGGCTTTGCAGGCTGAGGATGTATTATTAACTAAGATATCAGAGCTATATCTTTGCACAGAGGGTGGATGCATACCTGGATATCTGCCCTGCTAGAACCAAGCATGCAGAAGTCATGGTGCAGAAAGAGCTGACAAAAAAGGGTAAGTGAGACTGAGAAGATAAAAAAGAAACAGAAATAAGACTGGGTTCATGGGATGTCCTGGAATCCAAGAGAGAAGAGCAATGTCTCGGTCAATTTGGGCTGCTATAAAAAGAATACCATAGTCAGAGTGGCTTCAACAACAAACACTTATTTTTCATAGCTCTAAAGTCAAAGATCAAGGCACCAACAGATAGGGTGCCTGGTGAGGGGTCTCTTCCTGGTTCCGAGAGGGAGCCTTCTCACTGTTCCCGCACATAGAGAGGTAGGAGTGAGGCAGCCTTCTGGAACCTCAACATGTGAACTTGGACGGATACATTCAGGCTAGACAGGCTAACTAAGAAATCTGCCCCTCTGCAGAATGTACAAAATGGGGGCCAATGAAAATGAAGACAGAGGAGATACCATCAAATTTAAAACTGAGTGAGTCAGTGTTGAGCTTTGAGAGCAATTTTAAATTGAAGGGTCAGAAGGCATGTTAGGGTGGGAGGGAGGCAACAGACACAGTGATGGGTCAGATCACTAGTGTTTAACAGCTAAAACAAAGGTAGTTGGCTTGGCACCTGTGGTTCAAGCAACTAAGGCACCAGCCACATATACCTGAGCTGATGGGTTTGAATCTAGCCCAGGCCCACCGAACAATTACTGCTGCAACGAAAAAATGGCCGGGAGTTGTGGCAGGCGCCTGCTACTTGGAAGGTGGAGGCAGGAGACTCGCTTGAGCCCAGGAATTGGAGGCTGCTATGAGCTGTGATGCCACGGCACTATTTCCAGGGTGACAGCTTGAGGCTCTGTCTCAAAAAAAAAAAAAAAAGAGGTAGGTTGCATTTAAGTACCGGAACTAATTTTGAGGAAACCAGTTGGTTGCTTGTATCCAACTCGGCTGCAATACCTGAGTAGCAGGAGCCAGTGGGCAGCGCCGTTCCTTTGGCCTTTATCTGTGAGTGTGGCTGGAGAGCTCACCTGGTGTTCATTTGCAATTCTAGGCACAAACATGGACAGCAGGGAATTCACATCACCTGCACAGGCCCTGCCAGGAGCCACAGAAAGAGCAGCTGCCTGAGTTTCCCCGTTACTATCCTGACCTACTAATTTTAATTGAGTACACTCACCTGATTAACATCTATGGCGAAGACTAAGAGCCAAGAACCCAGTGTGCAGTGTCTCTTGGTAAAAAAGGTCACGTATGTTCATCCTAGTCCCAGAGACGGAAGGCAATTGTTCTTCTTAACTAACCACTGGCAACATCCAAGTAGAACCAAGAAGAAAAAAATATTTTTTCAGTTCATTAGCAAAGAGATCTTGTGGGTTTATTTCCCTCAAGTTCATGGATTTCTTAATAGGACAGAGGAGCCAGAAATGCCTAACTGCAGTTTAAGCGACTTCGTATATTTATTGAACCTTCTGCCTTGGGCCAGTTCTGCACAATGAGCACAGGATCCTCTGCGGAGTAGTGGGCCTATGCTATATGGAGACTCCTTCCATGCTGGAAAAGGGTTGCCAAGGCAGAATGGGGCAGATCTGCTTGGCCGGCACATCCGTACCCACCACACCTGGTAGGGCGAGGAGCTGCCAGACAGCTCCAGGTCAGGTGACGCTGGCCAGGTTTAAGGAGTCACACCTTCTCAGCAGTCTGCATTTGTCTGCCTTACTGCAAACATGGCTTTTCCGCGTTTTCTGTAGCGGTAGTTGAATAACTTAACTTCATCTTGCTTGGAGTTTGTAACACCAGGCTGGGAACCTGACATCTGACTATCCTCACAGCCTGGGGCTGAGGGCTGTGATGTTGGAACTGAGCCTACCCAACTACATGTTGGTCACTTAAAAATACTCAGGAACTCAGTCCCCACTTTGCTAAGATGGGTCTGCCCTCATTGAGGAAATTATGAGACATACTAATTATATGGCCTTAAGTGGGCTGGGTTTAGCAGTAGGAAAAAAAGTTATTTATGCTGAAATGACTCTCAAACTTTCTGTTACATATTATATTGAAAATTCAATGCCAGAAGATCTCACATCTGCCTTTGAAAGCATTGCCTTTACTCAGGAAAGCAAAAAACTAAAAATAAAAAAATGTCAAGCTCTCCAAATAGCTCCAGCTCACTTCTGATGAGCACAGCAGCAGTGGAGGGAAGGAGTGTGTCATGAATTCTGGAGGGAAAGGGATAGGTTGGTCCCAGGGTAGGGGGAGCAAATTACCAAAATAAATACCAAGCAACTCATTACTGCTGTTTGCTTTTTCTAGGAGGCATTGTTAAAAGGATTTTAATGTTCCTGTTCATATTCAGTTTCCAGTGTTTAATCTGAACATCGACAATGTCCTATAACAGTTTAACCATTTATTGAACACCTACTATGTTCCATGTTCTGACAGATTCAGTCTCTGTCTTTACAGGGCAAATTATCACTTGGTAGGTGCTCTGTGTCAGGCACTGGGCAATGTGTTAGGCCCTGGAGGCTTCAGTCTAAAGCAGGATGCTGACCACAACTGCAACTACACAAATAATAATTGCATTTGTGAAGAAATTGCATTATGAAGAAAAACTACAGTGGGCAGCAAAAGTGCAACACAGGAGACTGTGCTTTTCTTGCCAGTCTGATGAGGCTGATAAAGGTTCAAAGCACTGAAACCCAAGGGATTAGGAGTTAGAAGGGCAACAACTTCTCACCAAGTAGGCGATGATGTAGGCAGGTCCTACACGTGGTCTTCTGGGCTGTAAAAATATCTTTGTCGTTGGACAGAAGGGGAAATGAAGCAAAAGAGCATTTATCCTTGTTTCCACAAGAACATTCTGGTTACCAAGTGGAGTATGAAGTGCAGGGTGGGGTGCACACAATTCATGGGGCTGCATTAGGGCTTTCTCAGTAGGTTATTCCAAGGGAGAGACAGTGGTGACCGTGGAGCTTGACAGAAGCAAACACGTTTGAAAGGTATTTGGGAATGAAATTGGCAAAATTTGGTAATGGACAGACAAAGGGAGATGAGGAAAAGTGTAGAGAATGACACCTTGGGTTTGGGAATGAGCAAATGAGTGAGGATGGTGGTGTCATTCACAAGAGGAGAATAGGCTTAGGGGAGAGATCTTGATTTCCCTTCTGGATATGTGAGTCTGGAGGTTACAGGAGAAGCATGGGTTAAAGGAGTCAGCAGAGTGTAGGTAGGAATTGAACTTGGTGTGATCACTGCGGGAGAGAGGGTGGAGAGAGAAGAATGCAGGGCCAGTGAGGGAGCTCAAGAACTCCACATTTGGAGGATGAGGTGCTGACAACAGAACTGAGAAGGATCCAGCAATGGATAAATACAAAAGGAGGTTGCGTCAGCAAAGCAGGGGGGAAATGTTTCAAGAAAGGGGAAGAGGTCAAATCTGTCATTGGTTGCTTGAAAATCAAGTAAGGTGAAGATAAGAGTTTTTGTCTGATTTCATGACTGAGAATCATTGAGAATGCTAAAGAGAACAATTTGATGGGATAGAAACAAAAATCACAAGTGATTTTTTAAGTTTCATATGAAATTTGCAAACCTACAAAAGTAGAAAAATAGTATAATGAACACAAATCTGCCCAGAATCCAGATGCAGTTGGTCTCACATTTTGTGTCCTTGCTTTATCTACCCTTCTGTGCTGTTTGTTCCTCTTGCTGCTAAAGTATTTTAAAGCAAATCCCAGATCCGTCTTCTCACCTGCATTGCACACTTCTGAGGGACACGTATAACCGCAGTGCTATAGTCACATCAACAAAAGGAGCAATCCCTTGGTCTTCTCCAGTACTAAAGTCGTATCTCCAATCCCCTGATTATATAGACTTTTT
This sequence comes from Perodicticus potto, assembly GCA_963574655.1. NCBI lineage: Eukaryota > Metazoa > Chordata > Mammalia > Primates > Lorisidae > Perodicticus > Perodicticus potto. The sequence goes on from CAUYRH010183563.1 coordinate 29,278, forward strand.
CTTCAGGTAGGATCCAGAGATCAGCCTCCAGGGCATCACCTGGGAACTTGCAGAAACTTCTCTCAGGCCCTACTCCAGACCCGCTGAGTCAGCACCTGCATTGTCACCTCAACTCCAGGTGGCTCCAGTGTCCTTGAATTATTTATGTGTGGGTACTGGGAAAAGGCACTTTCCCCACTCTTGTCCTACTTAAACATTCCCAGCCTACACCATACACACACACTCACACTACTGTTACTACTTTTGTGCTTTTCTGTCTGAAGTTTCTTTTTGGGTATTCAAGCGAGTACAAAGACATGCACATTTTCCACCTTCATTCACAAGAGGTGGCTTATGAATTCACTATGATGAACCTTGTCTTTTTTTGACTAAAATTCTTTTTAAAATTAAATGCTTGACCTTTTGTGTTTAAAGATGGTTCACTATGAACATCACACATTTTCACTATTCTACAACTTACTCACTTTTCCTTCCCTGGACACACCGGATTGTGGACTAGGTGCATGAGTCATTGGCATTTCTTTCCCCTTAACCATTCACATCATCCAGTTGCACGATGAATAGTTAAACTGGTGGCAACATCCGTGACTTTCTTTTAATATGAAGTCAGAAAAGCCAAACTGGAACTGAGCCTATGCGCCCACTGGAAACTTGCTAGATTTCAAAAAGACTTTTAAAGAACGATCAAAAGAATACTGTTTCAGGTCTGTGCAGAAGTTGGGGATTGCTTCATTTATTCTGTGTATGTGGTTATCATAACATCAAGGATTTCGAAAACTCTACACTTTTCCCTGTATCATTTCCACTGCTAGCATCACCTACTGTGAAGGCCTACATCTATTAAAATTCTCCCCAGATGGAAAACCTCAACTCTACCTTTTCCAGGAAGACTCTCCTTATCACCTCAAGTGGAAGAACTTCCTGTCTCTACTGAAACCCTGCTGTTTTCTTGGAGTGCCACCTTTCTGACATTTCACACTTTCTGTATGATACTAGAAAGGCAAAGTAAATTCCCTTTACTTAAGCGAGCTTCTGGAACTCAGACGCTGTGTCTGAAAAATCTCTATATCCACTTCAGCACATTGTATACTGCCACATACCATATAGTAGAGACTCTCCATAAATACTATCTTGGTCAAGATGATGAATGAAAATATACAAAGCACATATGAGGATAGTCCCGTCCTGCGCTCTGTATCGTCTCCTTCTCTTTTTCTCTATCCTACCCTCCAAATTTGTTCTAGCCCTCTGCAATCAGATTGCATCACTCCACCATGGGAGCAGAGTGTCCCTTTGATGTACATTTCCACATTGTTAGATTGCTAACCAAATTATTATATTTTGAATATATAGAAAAATTTTTCCTGGGTGTTAAAATATTTTGAAAATTATTATTTTATCATACCTTTAAAATCTCTGAGAAATAGAAAAATTTCAAATTACACATTACCTCCATGTGGAAGAGATTTGAAATGGCCACGATGACTGATTCATACAGAACCCAGAAGTGTTACAGAAATATAGAAAGTGTGAGTAGCTAACTTCCAATCTAAGCTTCAACCATCCCATTAATATGGTTGAACCAGACTCGGCATCATCTGACATATTTAAAAGTCAAGTATTACCCACAGTTAAGAAAATTGATACAAATGTACACAACATTAGATTCAGCTTCGGTATATGGTCTATAGATAGGATGAATAAATACATATAAGTATAAATATAAAATAAAGGCAAGCAAAAAGTACTTTAACAACACCTTTATTTAAGCATTGTCTATATAGCATAGGTAACTTATATTACATATTCCTGGATATACCTTCAAAATAAGAACTGAAGATGATAAGACACTGTACAATTAAAAAAGGTCTGCAATTTATCTCAGGGCTGTGCTAGACAGATTTTTTTAACAATAAAATCTTACTATGTAAAGTTTCTATCTACAGAGGGAAAACAAACAAATGTACACAGATGCCATCACACACCTCAGCAGGAACAATGAATTTCCCAGCTATCTTGCCCCTCCCCCTAAAAAGCAATTTAATGCACCACTGGAGGTTGCCTATTAATTGAACTAGAAATAAAGTAGCCTATGAGGGTAGGCAAGGGAAAATACAGGTCCTGTGACTGTGTATAAATATATATATACACACACATATAAGTATATATAAATATATATGTATACACATCTGTGTGTATAATATTTCACCCACAAAGTAAACAAGCAACACTAGTACGTCTAATTACAGGGCTGTTTCATAAACTGTAAATGCTAACGTGGGAGAGGTAAATCATAGCAATTTAATTAATAAAACAGTTTAGACACTTAAACCCATATGTGCACCCCTAGGGGCACCACATCGATAATAGAAGCTCGCAGGCATATTTTAGAAATTTTATACAATCATTTGCAGTTCTTGTCATCAATAATTATTACAAACTGCATTAACTCTTCTCTTGCCATACCTAAGGAGGGCATTTTCACCTGTTAAAGGTTCTTTTCAGGTCAGATGGTCTCCCAGGGTTGTGAGGAGTGGAGAGGCACGGTTTCATTGCCTGGATGGCAGCACGGAAGGAGGTGAGAAGCCCCTTGTCCAACCAGATAGCGAAGTGAGTGTCCTGGGAGGGAGGAGAACATTGTCCTCATCCTTTCATTAAAAGGAAGCTGTAGAAGATGACTGATGCTGGAGGATGGAAAGTCAGCGTTTGGATTTGTGTATTTCTAGATCCTCTTTGTCTTTTGACCTTTTAAAATAACATCTGCAGAACCTTCATACATGGGGATGTGAGATGATGGTACAATCACTTTGTAGAAAACAGTTCAACAGTTTCTTGACAAAGTTAAATATAAATTTGCTATATAACAAGCCCTTCCACTCCTTCACATCTACTCAGGAGAAACAGGAACGGAAGTCCACACAAAAACTTAGACATAAATGTTTGTAGTGGTATTATTTGATATCAGCCCCAAAGTGGATGCAACCATAAGTAAACAATCCATAGAATGGAATACTGCTCATCCGTGCGAAGGAGCAACTACTGACACACGCTGTAAGGTGAAGCAATCTCAAAAATATGCTAACCTTTGGTGTGGGGAGGTTAGGGGTAAAAACCTACCTGTCCGATACAAGGTGCATTATTCTGGTGATGGGTACACCCCAAACCCCAACTTCAGTGTGATCTACTGCATCCGTGTGACAAAACCCACTTGTACACTCTAAATTTTTTGAGGGTAAAATACATATATATTTTTTACCTGAAAGAAGTCAGACACAATAGATCCTGTGTTATATGATCTAGTTGTATAAAAAATCCAGAGAAGGCTTGGCACCTGTGGCTCAACAGGCTAAGGCGCCAGCCACATACACCTGAGCTGGCGGGTTCGAATCTAGCCCGGGCCCGCCAAACAACAATGACGGCTGCAACCAAAAAATGGCCGGGCGTTGTGGCGGGTGCCTGTAGTCCCAGCTACTTGGGAGGTGGAGGCAGGAGAATCGCTTGAGCCCAGGAATTGGAGGTTGCTGTGAGCTGTGATGCCACAGCACTCTATCCTGGGTGACAGCTTGAGGCTCTGTCTCAAAAAAAAAAAAAAGTCCAGAGAAAACAAAGTCACAGAGACAGAAAATAGATTAATGATGCCTAGAGCTTGGCATCTGTAGACAGAACCGAGAGTTCTTGTTAGGGTGATGGAAATGTTCTAAACCTGGATTGTGGAAATGGTTACACAACACAGCAAATTTATTAAACATCATTTACTTTTATGTTTAACATCAGTGAATTTTATTGTATGTAGTTATTCTCTGATCAGTTGTTCGAAAATTATGCCCGTAATTTTATCAATGTTCTTACCATTCCTGAAAAACAAAAAAGAACTCATGTTGAATCCTATCTGTATAAGAGAATCAGTAGATGGTGACGTGTGTTGTCACTGTGTAACACAAATGTACTTTTTTGTAAGGTTGATCATCACGGGTATAGTTTGTATATACTCAGATCTGCAGTTACTAAGGGATCATTCTGTTCACTTTCATTCTTCTCATTAGAGAAAAAAACTAATAACTACCATTTATTGAGTGCTTACTAACGGCTACGCACACTACATTGTAGTAACTTCTTAATCAGTGTAATAGTCCTCATGGGACATTTTCCTATCCCCACTTACGTCAGTCAGTGGGGGCGAAGAAAAACTGAATCATCTGCCCAAGTTTTGCAGCAAGTGGTGAAGCTGGAGTTTGAACAAGAAGTCTTCACCAGCGCTCCAAGCTCCTCACCCCATCGTCCTGCTGCCACGTCCTACACAATATGGGGAAAACATAGGCATCCAATAAATATTTGTTGACTGACAAGGTGACCTCATTTTGCCAATACCTGTAGGAGAACGTAAAAAAACTATCTTGATTTAATGCAGTAAAACCTGTGAAGTCCTTTGGTGTTCCAGATGTCTTGACACTGACTTCCCAATAGGGGCATAATATGTTTATACTTGACCTTGTCTGCTTTTTAAAAAATACCAATCCCGGGTCCCATTGCAGACCAACCAATAATTAAACCAGAAATATCTTAAGGTTGGGATCAAGATAACAGTATATGTAAAAACTCCCCAGGGGATTCTCATGTTCAGCCTGAATCCCATTTCCATAACCCTCAGCCTGAGTAGTGAGAAGAGTAAGATAGGTTCCCCTGTGTTACTGAGATGATGAAAGACATCTTGATTCTTCAAATTCCCTCTTCACTCTACTAAAATATCTTTTTAGAGGGCAGCACCTGTGGCACAAAGGAGTAGGGCACTGGCCCCAGATACCGGAGGTGGTGGGTTCAAACCCAGCCCCGGCCAATAACTGATATATATATATATATATATATATATATATATATATATATATATAATCTTTTTAGAGCAAAAGTAAATGAACTTTTTTTTCTGTAAAGGGCCAGATAGTAAATACCTTACTTAGGCTTGCAGGTCAAGAGCAATGTCTTCACCTATTCCAGTAGTGGTTCTCACTGCTAAATATTTTATTTTTAAAAGTGTGAAAAACACTCAGAGCTCATGGGCCATATGAAAGCAGACAGCAGCCTGGTTTACCAATCCCTGTTTTAGAGTCACTGATAATCTCCTAATCAACAAATTCAAGTGCCTTTTGAATATTTATATACCTTCATATTTTACAACCCTTGGCATCATTGATCGCTCTCTCTTAAGACTTGACTTTCATGTCATTAAACGATCTTGTTTATCCCCCTTTTATCACATTACTACTGTGTCTCATTCACTAGTTCCTGTGTTGTGTGTGTATGTGCATGTAGGGTATGTCTGTGTGCTAAGCTATTAGCCAACTTGCTTCTATGACCCTGTTGTGAATCAAGCTGGAGATAAATAATTTTTTTAACCAAGTTGTGGCTCACCACTGGAGCCTAGCAATCCCAGCTTTAAACGCTCCCCAGATAAACCGCTTTCGTCAAGCCTTGTTCTCCTGCCAAGGACAACGAACAGCACTGTCTCCCTCCCGTAGCACACACTGCAGCCTCAGCCTGCCTGGCCCAGTGTTTATTGTCCTGCCCAACTGCAACCCAAGGCCATGCTGTACACCAAGAATCCGTGAGAACAGCAATGGCATCTCGTGTTGCCATAGTACTCCACACTGCCAAAGTTGAGATTCTTACCAAGGTCAGTTGAAAGAACAAAACTTATTTACCTAATGTGCAAAAACTGACATAAAACATATAGTGAGAATAGTTGTCACTTGTTCAATATATTCAAATACATATTCAAATGCCATCTCTGCCTCAAACAGTTAGTGGCAGGGACAGCTGTGCAGGGGAAACTACTCTTCCAGATGAGAACTAAGCTTCGGAAAGGACTCAAGACTAATTTTGAAAATACTAAGCATTCTAATGAAGTTGACTTGATTTACATTTTAACAATACCGCACAAATGTACTACATGACATTTTTCCAATAACCACCTCGACATCATTCATTTTGACACCTCCCCAGTACGAAAAACAGAAGGAATAAAGCAGCTTTCTCTGATGAGGTGCATGGGGCAGGGAGCTGATTTCATTTTGATTTCAAATCAGGTAACCTATGCACATCCTTTTGTGATAAGCAGAGTTATCCTGACTGGAATTCTGTGATGTTTCTTCCCCCTCTGCAGGAATGTTAGTCCTGAGCTCTATCTGTCCACCTACCTCCGGGCAGTTGTGCAGTAATCAACACTTGGTATCTGATTCTCTGGTCCGCGCCGGGTGCCAGGAGTGTCACACTTCCCCTCTGACCTCAGCCACAGCTGGTCTTGGTGAAAGGCACCTGTGTGAGTTCAGGGCACTTTCCTGCCTCTACTGGAATGACCTGAGCAAGGCTTCTCCTTTCTTGTCCCTGTGTCCTGGTCAGAAAATGAAGAACAAATTCTATTTCCCTGTTGTCAATACCCAGATCAGTTTCAATATATCCATACTGATGATCCTACAGCTTAAAATGCCAAAAGCCAAGCTCAACATCCTACTGCAAACCACAGTCAAAAGTCTGCCTCTCAGAGCTGCAAATACCCCATTGATAACTGAGGATTGAATTTCAACTCTTTCCTTGACTCATCCTTTTCCCTCATGGAGCTGGAAATGTAATGCTTGTGCACTGCCTCTTTGTCGATTGGCCAGAACTTAACATCAGCATTCAAAGAGACCGGGGGTGGGTGGCCCAGTGAATCCTAATTCAGTCCATTAACCCCCTCTCTTTTCTCTGATGTAAATGGCTGCTTAGATTATGCTATTAGTAGGTCAAGCAACGGGAAAGTCACTGCCATGTAAGGTATCATTCAGATTTTTGATAGCACCGTCTTTCTTTCCGTCTTTATATGAGGAGAATAAAAGCCAAATTAGGAGATGTTTCTTTCAATTGTTATTTCTTATTTTAAAAAAAAAACAACATAAAATGAGCCCAGCAGTGTGTTTTAATTAAATAAACACTGGACTCAAAAAAAAAAAAGTTAGATTCATAAATTTTCAGTCCTACTACATAGATGTGTGACTTTTTAGTGAAGTTGCATCTATTTTGTCCTCAAATAAATAAATAAATAAATAAATAAAATTGTGGTGCTTATGTATCTCATGTATTCATTCAATCAACGAGTTTTTCATGAATATATAATACGTGCCTGGCACACTTTTTGACACTGAGGCTACAAGAGTAAACAAAAGAGACAAAAACCCTGTCCTCATGGAGCTAGCATTCTACTGGAGAGATTAAGAAATAAACCAAATAAAGAGTAATTATATAGTATTTGTATTAGGTGATGGGAGCTATACAAGAGAAAATAGAGCAGGGAAGGGAAACAGAGAATAAGAAATCAATATTTAAGCAAATATTTGAAGAAAGGGTAAGCTATCAGGATATCTGGAGGAACAGTGCTCTAGAGCAGATAAATGCAAAGGCCCTGAGGTTGGAAGGCACTTGGTACGATCCAGGAAGGGTAAGGAAGCAAATGAGCAGGAAAAGAGAGAAGAGAGTTAAGAGCAGAAAGAGATGATGTCAGAGAGATAAAGGAGATTTCAATTTTAAATTTGAGAGTTTTTAGCAGAGAAATAACATAATTTGACTTGCATTTAGTAGGCTCATTCTGATTTCTGTCCTTAGAAGGATACAAATAAGGAAACCATTTAAGAGAATATTTCAAAAACTTGAGTAAGATATATCTCTGGCTAATATTTGGGTAGTAACAGTGAATTTAGTTGGATTCTGGATATACGTTGAAGGTAGAGACAAACAGCTTTGGCCAATGAATGGGATGTGAGGTATATGAGTTATCTATCGCTTCATGACAATGTAGCCCCAAACATAATGGATCAAAACAAACATTTATTATTTATTATTAATTTTGTGGATCAAAAATTTGAGAGTAGGGAAGCACCTATGGCTCATTGAGTAGGGCACCGGCCCCTTATACTGAAGGTGGTGGGTTCAAACCCAGCCTTGGCCCAACTGCAAAAACAGAAAAATAGCCGGGCATTGTGGTGGGCGCCTGTAGTCCCAGCTACTCGGGAGGCTGAGGCAAGAGAATCACCTAAGCCCAGGAGCTGGAGGTTGCTGTGAGCTGTGTGATGCCACGGCACTCTACCAAGGGCAATAAAGTGAGACTCTGTCTCTACAAAAAAAAAAAATTTGAGAGTAGCTCAAATGAGTAGTTTTGGCTCAGGGTCTCTTATACATTGCAGGGGCTGCTGTTACCTGAAAGCTGGACTGGGGCTGGATGATCAGCTTCTAAGATAGCTTGCTCACAGCGTTGTTGGCAGGAAGCCTCAGTTCCTTTCCTCTTGGACATTTCCAGAAGGTGCTTGTATGTCTTCATGATAAAGCAACTAATGTCCTCACTGTTATGATCTGATATACATCCCCCACCCAAATTCATATGTTGAAGTCCCAACCTCCTGATTGTGTTTGGACATATGGCCTTACTGGATATAATTAAAGTTAAATGAGATCATAAAGATGGGATTCTGATCCAATGTAATTGGTGTCTTTAAAGAAGAGAGACCAGAAACTTTTTTCTCTTTCTCTACCAATAAGAAGGTAACTATCTGTAAGCCAGGAAGACAGCCCTCACCCAAACCTAAATCTGCTAGACCTTGGTATGGGACTTTCAGCTTTAAGAACTGCCAGAAAATAAATCTCTGTTATTGAAACCACCCAAAGGCTTTTGTTATAGCAGCCAGAGCATACAAATACAGTCACAGTAAGAAAAGAGAAGCAAAGAGGAAGTCACAGTACCTTTCATGACCTTCATGCATTGTACATCTTCTTTTCCATTTTATTTTATTTATTAGAGGCAAGTCAATAAGCCCAGTTCTCACTCAAGGAGAGAAAAATTAAGCTCCACCATGTAACAGAAGGAGTATGAAAGAATTAGTGGGAAAATTTTAAAACCACCTTATAGGGTGTAAAAGAAATAGAGGCAACAAAAAAAAATCATGCCAAGATTTCTGGATTCAGTAACTGGAAGAACAAACAGACTAGCATTAATAGAAATATGGGCAACAGTGAATGAGTGGGAATATCAGTTTAATTTTGAATGTGTTCAGTTTGAGTTGCCCAAAACACATCCAGGTGGAGATGTCAAGTAGGCAGTTGAATATGTAAATCTGGAGTCAGGTGAATAGTCTGTGCTATAAACACAGAAAGCACTTGAAGAGATGCGATTTAGTATGGAGAGGAGAGGACGGAAGGGTGGGGAGGGGAGGGATAAAAGGAGAGGAGTGAATAGAAGAGGTGAGACCAGAGCCCAGGGATATTCTTACATTAAGGGAAAGGAGTATGAAGCAGAACCAGAAAAGGAGTTGTCACTGGAGTAAGAAGAAAACCAGGAGAGTAATACTTTGAAAGCTGATTGTAGAAAGTATTTCAAGAAATAGAAAGCAATTGACTTCATCAAATGCTACTGATGATATAAAATGAATACCAAAAACTGACCAATGGATTTAATGAGGTGGAGGTCATTGGTGACCTTGATGAGCAGGGTGTTATGAAATTTAAGAGAGAATGGGAAAGAGGGATTAGTGAGATGGTTAAAGTCATCTGATACATGTTTTCTCAAATTCACTCTGTACTGAGATTTCATCATAGAGTCACTCATCATCTACTAATTGATAAACGTGGGGGACTTTTTGAATGATTTATACACCTTGATCATTTAACAGCCCCTGACATCATTGATATTCTTTCTCAAGATCATTCACTAGTTTGTGTATGTGTTGTGTGTGTGTGTGAATGTATGCATTTATCTAGTCCCTTCAGCCAGCCTGAGCTGCCTCTGTGGCCATACTATCGTCCAGCTGGAGATCTACCTATTTTCTTAACCCATTTGATTCATCACTGGAGCCTCTTTTGAAGTTTTGCTGTAATGAGAAGCAGAGGAATGGGATAGTAGCTGGAAGGAAAAGTAGAGTCAAGGCAAAGTTCCTTTCAGAGGGGAAAAATAGTATTGAATCCTGATACCGTAGAGAGGCCTAATACAGGAGAGAGGGTGATAATGTAAAGGAGAGAGAGGCCAGCATCAATTGTTACGGTGAATATATTAAGTGAGATAATATGAACATTTGTTTAAGTTTCATGTGTTAGACATTACATGAAGAACTTTACACACATCACCCCATTTTATTCTACCTGCAATCTTATAAGGCAAAGCATTGCATTTATGTGGTGGATGCTGACTCTGAGGCCAGTCACATTAAGTAATGTGCCCAAGGTCCCCAAATAGTGGAACTGACACTCATCTCTGCCTCTTCACAGTGCCTGGCAATGAGCATCTTTTTTTCCTTCTATTTTCTTTCCTTCTGAAGTAGCTGCTACAGCATGGTTCATAAGGTAAATGCCTAATAACTACTTGCTAAGTGAATTTTTTTTAATGAAAATGAAAATTTATTTAGAAAATGAGCATAAACATCAAACCATTTTTGATTTAGTTCTTGACAGAGTTCCCCCTAAATTATATCTTTCTTTTATAAAATTAAAATAAGTAAGGAAAAATTATCCCTTAATTTTGGTAATTTAAATTAGGTTCTTTAGTGTGTACTTTCATACTCAAGAGCTAGGTAACTCGATTTTTAGAGTAAAATTTCTAACATTTGTGCAGCAAATGATTGTGTGTCAACAGAGAATCTGGTTGGTTGAGTAACATGAATGAAAATTTTAGACCATCTGAAGATTACCAATTTTCAAAGAAAATAAATTCAAAAACTATCCCTAGCACCAATATTCATCCTAAGATCGTGCTTAGCTGATTTGCAATGAAATAATTCACAGTTCCTTCAGTGCCTCAGGGCTAAAGTTCTGAAAGTGAATGATCATTATGTGTTTCTGTGATAAAGAAGCCTGGCTATTTAGCCTTCTTAGTTTTCGGAATTTTGAATCAATGGAATTCTGAGTTAATGTCAGAAGGAAGTTTTATTAGAAAACAAAGACAAGAAACCACAGCAGCCTGGAGGCACATTTGGAGGATACTTCACATCATTCTGAGGGGACTTCAGGGAACCCAGAGAGTAAGAACTTGGGTCCAAAGAGTAGCAGGTTTTGTCAGAAGTGGGAGTACTTCCCAGACTGACATTTCTACCTTGGAAGGTTTTGCATCAAGCCACATTCTCTGTAGTCCCTGTAATTTTACAAAATAGTAATGATTTCTGTAATGTCTCATTTGAGTCCAGCACAGCAGTGAAATTACTATGGGTGGAGTGAAGCTTTTTTTTTTTTTTGGACACAGTCTCCTATGTCGCCCTGGGTAGAGTGCTGTGGCATCACAGCTCACAGCAACCTCAAATTCTTGGGCTTAAGCCATTCTCTTGCCTCAGCCTCCCAAGTAGCTGGGACTATAGACACCCGCCACAATGCCCGGCTATTTTTTTGTTTTAGTTGTCATTGTTATTTGGCAGGCGCAGGCTGGTTCGAACCTGCCAGCTCCGGTGTATGTGGCTGGCACCCCAGCCACTGAGCTACAGGTGCTGAGCCTGAAGTGAAGCTTTTTTATTGTGGGTAAGTAGTCAGCACGATCCTTTCTAGATCCTTTCTAACAATGAGTTACCTTCAGCAGTAAGTGTCACTCTGTTGAAACTTTTGTTTCTTTGTCTCAACTCAAAGGCAACCATGCTGGGAAAGTCTGAGCCAAATTAGCTAACCTGCTTTTGAGTTCTATATGAACACTGAACAGGGGGCAAAAACTACACTTTCCCTTTATTAAAAAAAGGTGTCCAAAATCATTCATTTCTTTTTAACTATGGCATTATAAGGTAATAGCACACTTGACTGCATTTAATTTTTTTTCTAATTTTTCCTTAGCTGTGTAAGTTCACTTTTAAAACAAAATTGAAATCTATGCTGAGCTGTTCAATAAAGCTAATTTTTAATGATATTCAAGAGATTTTTCTTCGGTTCCCCAGTCGATGTCAGAGCTCCTCAATGAGGAAGGAAAAATCAATTCAATTATCAAAGCACGGTTAATTGCTTTCAAGATGAGGGTGATTTAAAGAGCAGCAAACTATTTTATCTGTACTCAGCAGTTTTGGGTAAGGATATTCTCCTAAGCACACTCAAAAGAGAAGTTTAAGATTCTATCAGTTCACTTATGACATCCTTCCCAGCTCTCCCCCTCACTTGTCACTAGCAGAGCTAACAGAGGGTTCTCGGACTTAAGAACCACACGGCACGGGGGTGTTATTGTCAACTAGTATTATCTGTTTCATCTCTCAAAAGACAGTATTTTTAGGTCTTGGTGCTCTAACTATTGGAATATTTAGTCAAAGTAGTTTCTTGAACATGAATAGACTAGAATGAATCTCATCTATGATAAGACCCTTCCTGCTTCTTATATTCACTGGTAACTAGAAGTCTTTTACCAGTGTCACTTGCGTGTAGTTCAATTTTTGCGATTTGTGTCATGTTGGAAGAACATTCTAGAAGTTATTAATATGAAGATGAGTGAGATTATGGCTCCGGCTTTGGGGGAGCTTAGAGTCAAGAAGGAAGGATAGACGAGCACACAAATCATTTAATTTCCAGGAGTAAAAAGCAGTTAGGACCCAAAGAGGGCATCACCAGGAAGCTTCCCTGGGGAGCTGGCGCTGCTCTGAGAAGTACAGGGTAGCAAGACGGTAGAGGTGGCCTTGTCACCCAACACAAAGAGACAGAAATCAGCTCAGTGTGCACAAGAAACTCCATTTGGTATTATTAGAGCTCGAATACAAGATGGAGGGGTGGGAAGTGAGGTAAGGAAGCTCTTGTGCTGAACACTGAGTATCATCCTAGAGGCTCTAGGGAACCTCAGGAGGGCTTTAATGGAGAATGTGAATGTATGCAGAATGTGTCCTAAAATTTAACATCTTTTGACAATTAGAAACATAATATATGCATCATAGAAAATGTGGAAGTTACAGAAAATTATGGAAAAAAATAATTAGATGTAATCTCACCACTCAGAGACAACTAGCACTAACACTAACATTGTTTTGTTTTCCTAACAATTTTTCATATGTGTTTGTGTATATATTAATATGAATATATAATAACACATATGTACTTACATACAATATGTATAATGAATACATATATGGAGCTGTTGTTCCTAACAATCTTTCGTTATGTATGCATATACACCGTAGCCATACAGTTCATGTGCAATTTAAAATAGTGTGCATATGAACCGTATGGCCACCCTGTATGTTTTTTATGAAAAATGTGTTTTCTTAAGATGACCCATGGAAGGGAGAGAGCTGCTTAACTGAGCAGATGCTTTGGCAAGTACACTGAAGGGTAGAAGCGAGCCTCTGACACTGCCCACGGTAGAAAAAAAAAGAGGAAAGTAACTGTAAAGGGGGGCCAGGAAGGAGCAGCTGAGCTCTAGGTAGGAGGAAGGGTCAGGAAGAGGAAAGCGAGTACGCCAAGGCATGGTGTTGAGATTTATTAGGTTGTTTGCTGTGTGATGTAAATCTACTCCCCTCTCTCTTTACTTGAAACTTCTTAAGTAGATTCTACATTGTTCATTCATGTTCAAGTGCCAGTAAACTTTGCAGGCAAAGTTAAAAAAAAAATGTGGAATGATATTAGATATCTGGGAGATAGCTCAACAGGAGAAAGAATAAATATTAATTTATCTCCTTTGTGAAAAGGACATACTATAATTAAGGAAGGCATCTATCTCTTCTTTATGGACATATATCTTATTTTTCTAAAATCCATATGTGGACCTGTTTATTTCTCATTGTCAAAAATCTGAGATGAGAAATTTAAACACCGCTTATTTCCTTTTGTCCCAATACTTTATGTACTTCCACTTTCTGTTGACATGATCCCCAACTTTAGACCCAGGTAATTGTTTCAATTTATCTTACATATCTCCTTTGTCAAAATTACTTTATATTTGAATTACATTCTGTAAATGCATTAAGATAGACTTAATTCTGGGGTTTTTTTTTACTTTTATTATTTAGTTTCATGTATAAAATAGGAAATATATGTGTGCATTTAGGTGTGCATAATTTTCTGTTCTGGAATTCTAAACTTTGCTGCCTCTCTATTGAATAGATGATGGTAAACGTCTTTAAGGGAGCTTTTCTCAAAAAGAGTAAATGAACAGTGATAACTAGTCTTTTCTTAGAATTTAGCTTGTGCCAGTCACTATTCTTTCTCTTTTAATCTTGACAATAATCCTATAAGTAAGTTACTACTATTATCTAGTTTGTACAGACAAGAAAGCTATGACAAAGGAAAGATAACTCATCCAGAATCCCACAGCTATCAAGTTGCAGAGCTGGGATATGAACCCAAGCATTGCATAGCCAAAACCTAATATGCTCAATGGTTTCATAGCACCATGTGATATAATTTAAGGACCCTGGCACACCTGAGGAGACTTTTACCGTTACCTCCACTTTTAAACAATAAAAGTAGGTACACTCAATTAAGACGCGAACTGAAAAGTTGTCACTGAATTTGTCAACTCTTACGTCATTGAAAAGGCTAGAGCTATTTTTGGAGGAGTAGCAGAGGCAGGACCAGGTTAGTGTTAGATAATAATGAGAGAGAATGACTAACCAGAGTGTGAATTCTAGGTTCAAGTAAAAAGGTATTTTTTTTTGAAATAAGTACTTTATATTGTGTGCTCGTTTCAGTGAGCAACATTTAGAAATAGCAATCCCACATAACAGTGACAATCTTATTTTACAGCCGCATAACACACAATTTTAGTAGATTTTCCAAATTTAATATTCTGAAGTTAAGAAAGATAAAAAATGTATTCTCAAGAAGCATTCTAATCTGGTGCATAAACAGAAAGGTGAACATTATTTGAAACACAATATGTTTCAAAAGCCACAATATGTCATGAAGTAAAATTACATTTTATTTATGCTGAACCGCTGAATGTAAACATAACTCAACTGAAACTTAGAAGTACACATCATACCCATTACATTCGTTTCTGAACAGGATTTTCACTAAATTTCCCTAAACCCGGCACATGATTCTATCCATATGACCTGTTAGAATATCTGCAACATAGTATGGGATTTGCATGTATTTAAAGAATAAATCAATGAAGAAAGGAATGGATGAGCAAGCTAATTTTAGGTTTTATTTTAATGAAATGTTATTGCACAGGTGACATCATAAATTCATGACTACTCTAAGTTAACAGGATATTTTAAAATATAGACTAGTGTTTAAAGTAGCTCCACCTTTAATGTCAATGAAGAGGTTACCAAACAAAGAAGGTTTTGGTAAGCTTGCAAAGAAGAGTTAGTTATCTATTCCAGCACTTGAGGTCCTCCAAGATTTGACTCGAAACTACTTTTATTATGATATTTCTCTATAATTTCCTTAAAATATCCATTATTTCAAATGGCTAGTCTCTCATCATTGTATCCCACCACCTAGCTTGAACTTCTCTCCACATTTGAAATTTAAAATCTTCTAAGCTCCAAGCTTGGCTCTCACCTCCTTCTTGAAGCCTTCTAACATTGCCATGGCTGGAAGAAATCTCTCCGTTTTCTGGGCTTTCCAAATCTTTAACCTGTTCCATTTGTTGCATTTAGAAATCTCACTGTGATATGCACAGAGCACACACTAATATGTGAATACTGCCTCAATCATTGACTAATTTTGTGACCTCAGAAAAGTAACTGAGCCTCTCTGAGCCTCGTTATCTTCATCAGCAAAATGGAAAATCATAATATCTGCCTCATTTGTTGTGTGAACACTACAATATTGAGTATAAGTAAAATGCTCTTCCTTGTCCTTCTTATAATTATGTTTGGGTAAACTGGTCCCAGATGTGAATTTCTAAAAGGCACTCTTTGATGAATCTTTACAAGACTCCAAACACATAATAATCAATAAAAATTAAAATGAATGTGTAATCTGTGTTCTTTTTATACAAATAGAGACTATAGAAGTAATTAGAAATAAGGTTATTTCCTTAGTTATGTTGGCTTTTTTCTCTTATAATCTTATTCTTAGTTAATTTTTTATCAAAGGTCCTCTAAATAAAATAAACCTAGACCATGGTTAGTCAATCACCAACTCTGGATTAGTAGTGATTCCAGTTATGAGATTTTTTATTATGCATATCCTCCAATGCCAATACAATTATAAAATATCTGTACATTCATGTTAGTACATATTTGACATTATACATGTAAAAAACTTAGAACAGTGCCTGGTAACTGCTTAATCAATGTCAGTTATCATTATAACTGTTAGTGCAGAAAACAATGATTAGAATACTTTGTTGTTGTTTCAACTATGTTCTATGGTTGTAAGCAATGGAAATGAACTCTGTCCAGTTTAAACAAGAGGAAAAAAAATATGTTGAAGTGTCACTTATAGTTTTCTGAGTTAGAGGAAGAACTGAAAACTCAGAATAGATCAGTGACCAGACAGCACAGAACATCTCTGGAGGGTATTGTTTGGATGTCTGCCTCCAATTATTATTCAGGAACAAGACTTGGTCAAGATACTTTTCCCCAGGAAAGAGAATGTTTGGCTTCAAATGGATTTTGCAACAACCTAGAGAAAGAAGGGTCCATGATTGGCAGCACCTCTAAGTCAAATACCAGGAAAAGTGATGAGCAGGCAAAAAAAAAAAAAAAAAAAAAAAAACACAATTATGTCTCCTACAAAATTTAAATGGAAAGCAACTTACCATTATTTTATATGATGCTCTGTGTTGTGAATTTTGCTAGACCCTAGCTGTATTTCTTAATTATCACTTCTCAATTTATGAGAATAAAAATGTGGGTAATTGTAGACCACAAACATGGACTTTGTTCTGACTAATACAGAATTTTGTTAAATGTTATTTTAGTAAGGAAAACTATACCCTACAGCTCAAAGCCATAAGTTATTAAGCAGAGTTGGTCATGAGCAATTAACCTCATAAATATATTTTTATTGATTATTGCTAGTAGCACTAGATCTTAAGGAAAATTCTGTTCACTGATAGACAAATATATGGAATGCATCATGTAAGTCTTTTTCATTCATTCATTTCTTCATTCAACAAATGCTTATTATAAGCCATGGGCTGTACCTGGGGAGATTGAAGATGAAGAAGTTTATAGACCAATGATTAAGAGAAAACACACTCATAATCACAAAGGTAAGTATATGACTACAGATGAGGATATGCTCTATGAAGGAAAAGTAAAGTTCCAATGACAAATATAATTGGAAATTCTACTTAATATTGAGTAATCAAAGAAGACTTTTGTGAATAAGTAAGAGATAATGATAGTGATGGTGAAGATGAAGATATGAATTTAAGGTACATTTTAGGAGACAAAATCTATAGGACTTCATCTGACTTGATTGAAATAAAAGGTGACTCCCAGGTTACTGCCATAAAAAAACTAGGTGAATGTCAGTGCCATTAACTGACCAGCAATTGCTGGCATAGCAGGTAATCCAGAAGGTGTGGTGAAGTGTTACAGTTGTTCAACTTGAGATGCTTTATGATATTCAAGTGGAGATGACACACAAGAAGTAAGATACATAGATCTGAGCACAAAAGCGTCAAGGAAAAGATGCAATTGGAGTTGTCACATACAGACATTAACTGAAGTTACAGAGAAGGGTGAGATTTATGAAGGAGAAAGTGTGGGAAGAAATGTAGCAAGAACTTGTTGAAACTGGAAATTTCAACTTCAGGTATTAAGTAGAGAAAGAGAAACCCAACAAAGTGAGTGAGAAAGAGTATCCAAAGACACATGTGGACAGAAGAATGTGGCATACATGAGATAAGAAAATGAGAAATATCATAAAAGATGCAATATGCTTGGGACATTTAGAGGAGAGAAATGATGTAATGATGTCCATCATGAAAAGAGCTTTAGACAAATAATTTAGAAGGCAGCTACTCTCTCCATCATATCTCAAATAGCAATCAACTCCACTGAAATATAAACATGTAGTAACGTGTTTTCTCAGAACGTGTTGGTGGCATTGTAAATCTTAGAAAACCAGAGGATGACACAACATCTCTGGATGATAGAGGGTCAGGAATTTTAACACTTTTAATGACACAACTGTAGGAACCCACATCTGTTAGGAAGCCAAGAGGAAAGTTATATTACTTTGGCAAAAATGTGTCTCTCTCTGCCAGGCCTTTCCCACCTCTCTTGGGTGAAAAATACAAGGTGCCATTATGTTTTCTTAAATCCAGACTTTTAAAGGCCCTGGCCTCTAGGAAAAGGATGACTTCCATTATCTGTGGCTTACACATCATTGAGAAGACAGCATATGAGCTGCAATTTGAACCTCAAGTAGGCTGGGACTCACAGAGACAGGAGTAAAAGAAAAGCAAAGATGTCTGTGAAGATGTCTGTTCCTGCATATGCGTGCACACAGAGAGGTGGAGGACGGATCCCGGAGGACAGGAGGCTGCTTATAGCAACTGGGGTGTCAGCAGCCTGAATGAAAGCAGAGTAAGATAGGATGGCAGAAGTTGTACAAACTCTAGCCATGAACAATATTAAATCCTAAGCCAAGAATTTGCCACTGGGAAGCACCAGGGGAGACAATATTCTTTGGGTGATGGTGGGGCAAGAGGGAGGGGCTGGCTTTTTAAATTGATCCGTATTTTACTTTTCTCTGTTGCTCCCTCCTCATATAGACAGTGAAAAGTGGATGCCCAAGAAAAAATAACATCTGGGAATGAGACTCCCTCTCAAAAAATGGCTAGTGATAAGAAAGAGGGAAGAAGATCAGCAAAGCAGCAAAGAGCTGGTGGCAGAGGGAGGTAGTGTGCAGAAATGGCTGCCTCTGCCACATCCCCACACCCGGGACTACAGGCCTGAGCCATCTGGCATGCCTGATGGTTTGGTGCCTGTGTGCTCTGGACCTGGACAGGAATGAAACAAAACTGCTCCTCTGTAGGATGTTTGCTGCCACTTCACTCTTCAGAGAGTTTTATTTCCAATCTCTCTCTAGCCCTTCTCGAAATCCTCAGGGTATATTTTTGAGCAAGGAAATGTCATGATTACATTATTACATGGAAAGATTACTATATTATGGTATATTTCTCTTCACTATAACACTGTATTTGTATATACTATAGAAAGTAGCAGGTCTTGGGACGGACTGAAGGAAGGATGACTGGACAGAGGAAGATAAGCAGGAGGCTCTTACAAGAGACCCAGTAAGCGATAACACAGGCCTCAGCCAGGGCGGGAGTGAAGAAAGAGATAAATTAGAGAAACATCTGTTGTTTTAAATGTAAAATGTTTAATATTTATTTATATGCAGAATATCTGTTCGAGATTAGTAGCAAATTAGAGATCCCAGCTCCCATCATTTACAAACTCTGTGTGCCTCATTCATTGACTTTACCAATCATATAAAAAAAAGAAAAGAAAAAGTGTGATTGGAAAGGAAAAACAGTCATTGTTCTCAGATTAATATGATTATATAAAATATTAGATTTCAACAGATATAATCTAATAGATTATAAAATCTATTATGTTAAGAGAATAGAGAGATAAACCAAGTAGCATGTGTTACATACAATAAGAAAATAAGGAAAATAAAGAATAAATTCTCCCCGATTTTTATGTGCAGTGAGTTATTTTACTCCATATAAGCCCAAGAGTGTGATAGGCAAATAAACATTATGTACTAAACAGTTTTCTTTTAAAATTTTAATTAATCACTGACGAGCTCATTCAGGGGTTCTGACAAGTATGATATATGTAGTAATCTAAAACCCAAAACAACTCCTTTTTGCTGAAATACTCCTTCCTGTGTTCTGAGTGTCTTCCCAACCTCTTCCCTCCTCTCCATCCTGTGTTTTGCAGGTCCTCCCTAGAATTGAACTCCAGTGGAATTGATAGGACTTGAAGATTATGAGAATTTGCAAGCATTCTTTGATGCTAGAAACCCTTTTGTTTCTCTAGACTTTTTCTAGAGGATTTCCAATCTAAATATACTGCTCAAAGCAAGGACACTGAATGGTGCCTCAAAATCCTCAAAGTTCTTCAGAACAATGTAAAAGGCTTTCTCTACCATGGCTATGGAGATAACTGAATTCATTCTCAGAGTACCAGGTAATAATAATACTACCTCACAGGATTAAATAAGTTAACATATTGTTTTAAAATGTGCTGGAATTTGCTTTTATCAGGTATGACAAAAAAGACATGGAAATGGATGTCATAGGAGAAGTTTTTAATACTCACAGACCCCGAGAAACAAACAAAAAAATACAACATCATGCAAAGACACATAGGGAAGTATCAGGGTTGGTCAAGAGGCAGAGGAAGGGAAGAGAAAATGTGGGCAAGAGTCCTCACTGTAGTTTTTGTCAGAAGAAACAGGGATGTGGGTTAAATAGGCTTAGAATTGGCTAGTTTAATAATTTCAGCCTGCTCGGGCACAGAGGTTGTCTTTGATTGATTAGTTGGTTGGGGCAGGAGGATTGTAGCCAAAAGTGTAAGAGCTTGGTAAAGAAGTGGTTTAGAGGTGGACTCTGGATTCATTTATTTGCATAGGAAAGGTGCAGTCATAGGGGAGTTGTTTATTTCTCTAGGAATTGGCTAGCCCTGGTGGGAAGGGGCATTCTCTCCAAGCTCAGTAAGGTCCCAAGATATCAAAGTATCACGAAATACAGAAAATATAATAAATGATTAATACACATATATAAAGCACTTAGGATGAGGCTTGGCATTTGACATGCATTCAACAAATGGTATTTATTATTTAAGGTATGAATTTATAGGTCAGAGGTGGTAAAGTGATATACCCAAGTCATGTAGCTAACAATCACAGAGTGGATTCAATTTCCATATTCCTACGTTAGAGCTCTGTCTATAATACCATACTGCCTTTCACATGTTGTAACTAATTCCTTACAGCCTGGGCAGCGCCCATAGCTCAGTGGGTGAGGCACTGGCCACGTACACCCAGGCTGGTGGGTTTTAACCCAGCCTGGGCCAGCTAAACAACAATGACAACTGCAACAATAAAATAGCCAGGCATTGTGGTGGCACCTGTAGTCACAGCTACTTGAGAGGCTGAGGCAAGAGAATCGCTCTTTTAAGCCCACGAGTTGGAGGTTGCTGTAAGCTATGACACCATGGCACTCTACCTAGGGCAACATAGTGAAACTCTGTCTCAAAGAAAAAAGAAAAAAAAATTCCTTGACAGCCTACAACACTAGGCTTATCTTAAAAAATCACAGAACTGGAAATGAAACAAATTGCCAGCCAATTAGATAGGAGAATAAGGAAGTATAATGAGCACATGCCAGCCACCATGGTTTATCAGGGGCAGTTTTAGCATTTCCAGGCCTGCTCCTGGAACACTTTAATCCCAGTCACACTGGGATGGTTGGTCACACGTCAGAAGATTTTAATTCTGAGTGGTTCAGAGAATTATTGTATATAGTACTCAAGGTTGAGGCTGAGGAGGTTGACACCAGATTCAAAAAGACCAGAGAAAAACTGACGATCCAAAGGTGACTATGACATGCCCTTTATTCAGCTTGTGGCAGCAGGCACGCTAGAATAAGAAGTCCACCATAGGAAGTTCACTATAGGAAGACCTCCACAGGAAGTCCACCATAGGAAATCTACCACAGGAAGTCCGCCATAGGAAATCTGCATAGGCAGAAAGCCTCTGAGCTTCATGTAGTGACCAGAACAACCATGGCTCCAAGTCAAGCACTAATTATATAAGAACAACATCATACTTGTCATTAAGATAACATGGTACCTGCTGACCTTCAGGTGGGAGAGACTAATCAACTCAGATTCCTCACATTTAGTCTTTAACAAAAATGGGATGCACAAGCAGAAAGAGGGCTACAAGAAAAAGAAAACCAGTTAGAGCTTTGGCATGTTAAGTTTGAGGTTCCTGCGACATAGCTGGCCATAGGACCAAAGCTCACAGCAGACTAGGTTAGAAATAAAGTTACAGGTGGGGAGTTGCTCACCTGGGAGGCAGCTGAGGTTCTCATATTAGGTAAAAAAAAAAAAAAAAAAAAAAAAAAAAAAAAAAAAACCC